>JAHKKF010510809.1:0-11733 GCA_019740295.1 Labeo calbasu | reverse complement strand
AAAGTTTTAAATTGCATAAATCTCTTTCGAATTAAACATTGGAAGAATATATAAAAGTGACATTGTGGGAGAATAATTGTAAACACAGTATGTAAGAAGTTGGTTAACAAGTGTGGTTAATATACTCTCTCTCTCTCTCTCTCTCTTTTTTTTTTTCAGATCAGTCATTTTGCCACATGTGCATGCCTGAGTGACAGAAAAAGGTATCCATCCTTCTTCAGAACAATACCCAGTGATTATTACCAAAGCAGAGCCCTGGCTCAGCTTGTCAAGCACTTTGGCTGGACCTGGGTTGGGACGGTCAGGAGTCGCAGTGACTATGGTAATAATGGTATTGCAGCATTTGAGGAGGCTGCAAAACAAGAGGGGGTTTGTATTGAATACTCAGAGGCCATATTTCGCACTGATCCACAAGAACAATTTTTGAAGACGATAGAAGTGATAAAGAAGGGCACTGCCAGGGTGGTGCTGGCTTTTATCGCACTAGGAGATTTTGTCCCCCTTGTGAAATTAATTGCACAACACAACATAACAGGGCTGCAGTGGGTTGGTACGGAATCCTGGATTACTTCTCGAACTCTTGCAGAAACTAAGGAATACAGTTTCCTTTCTGGAGCAGTGGGATTTGCCGTAGCAAATGCTAAACTTGCCGGCCTGCGTGAGTTCTTAGTGAATGTGCACCCTGATAAAGAGCCACACAATGAACTGTTAAAAGAATTCTGGGAAACAGCTTTTCAGTGCTCTTTCAGAAAGAGTGGCAGTGGTGGCTGTACAGGCTCAGAGAAATTAGCAGAGCTCCAAAATGAATATACTGATATATCAGAGCTGCGAATAGCAAATAAAGTGTACACTGCAGTGTATGCTGTTGCGCATGCACTACATAATGCATTAAAAGACTTCAAATTTTCCTCCAACACCAGCAAAGGAGAATGGCCCAGACCACAAAAGGTACTGTATGTAAGAACATAAGAAATGATAGAGGGGAAAAATAGACTGAATCTCATGTTCCTGACATTTCATATTAGGTGTTGGAGTATATGAAGAATGTGAGATTCACTGTTAAAACAGGTGAAGACATTTTCTTTGATGCAAGTGGTGATTCAGTGGCAAGATATGACCTGGTGAACTGGCAGCCTGCCAAGGATGGAACTCTGCAGTTTAAGCATGTAGGTGTCTATGACAGCTCACTGCCTTCAGAACAACGTCAACATCTTCAAGTCAATCAGGAACATATGTTATGGGCAGAGAACAGTGGACAGGTACACTGATACTGTATAACACTTTACTGAAAGCAAAGAAAAAAAAAAAAAAAGAACACTAATTTACAGGAATATGTCTGCAAATATTATGAAAGCAGAGCGGTGAAAGTGTAAAACAAGTAAATTAATTACTCAAATAATTAATTAGGATTTTATATGACAAATTATTTTCTCATAGTTGCCTGTGTCCGTGTGCAGTGAGAGCTGCCCCCCTGGCACAAGGAAGGCTGTGCAAAAAGGACAACCTGTCTGCTGTTATGACTGTATTCCATGTGCAGAAGGAGAAATCAGTAATGACACAGGTAAACTAGTGCATGCTGGATAACTCTTATGACAGTGTTATGAACTGAAGTGCAATACTGCCCATTAGTCAAGTGATTTCATGATGCACATTCCAATCAATACTTTTTTTTTTTTTTTTCTTTTTTCAAATTCCTTCACAGATTCTAGTGACTGCTTTCCTTGTGATTTGGAGTACTGGTCGAATGAAAGCAAAGACAGATGTGTATTAAAAGTGGTTGAATTCCTTTCCTATACAGAAACCATGGGGATGGTGCTTTGTATTTTCTCCTTCATTGGGGTGTTATTAACAGCAATTGTATATTTTCTGTTTTATCTTCATAAAGAAACACCTATTGTCAGAGCCAACAACTCAGAGCTGAGCTTCCTGTTGCTCTTCTCACTCTCTCTTTGTTTTTTCTGTTCACTTACTTTCATTGGTCGACCTACTGAGTGGTCCTGTATGCTGCGTCACACAGCATTTGGAATCACTTTTGTCCTCTGTGTCTCCTGTGTTCTGGGGAAAACACTAGTGGTCTTAATGGCTTTCAGGGCTACACTTCCAGGAAATAATGTAATGAAATGGTTTGGGCCTCTTCAACAGCGACTCAGTGTTGTTTTCTTAACATTAACACAGGTTCTTATCTGTGTGCTTTGGCTAACAATATCCCCTCCTTTTCCGTGTATGAATTCAAACTATTACAGAGAAAAGATCATCCTTGAATGTAACCTGGGTTCAGCTTTTGGTTTTTGGGCTGTTCTGGGTTATACTGGCCTGCTGTCAATCTTGTGTTTTGTTTTAGCTTTTTTTGCTCGTAAGCTCCCTGATAACTTCAATGAAGCCAAGTTCATCACATTCAGTATGCTCATATTCTGTGCTGTCTGGCTCACATTTATCCCAGCTTATGTCAGTTCTCCTGGAAAATTCACTGTAGCTGTGCAGATATTTGCAATTTTAGCTTCAAGCTTTGGTTTACTGTTTTGCATATTTGCCCCAAAATGTTACATAATTTTGCTAAAACCAGAGAAAAACACAAAGAAACAAATAATGGGAAAATCTTCATCATAAGCATGTAATTGAACAACAAAGATGTAGAAAAACAAATACAGAAAAAACAAAAAAACAAAACAATCAATCAATCAAAATGTAACATTTTAACGTTCAAGCGAAAATAAATAAATACATACATTCATAAAATGTTTTATTGTTGTATTTACTTGTCATATCATGACTAACAATACCTAGACAATATCACCACTATTTTCACGGTTGTCTGACCCATTAGTTCTGCTCTCCACAGGCTGTGGCAGGCTCTGCACCATAGGCCAGGCTAGCACTAGACACAGTGGACTCTCAGTGACCATCTCCATCACAGCCATGTTCTGGACCTGGATTGTGTACTTCTTAATAAAAAATGACATTGACTTTTTGCATTTAAGAAGAAATGGAAATTTAAATTGATACCATACATTACTTGCAGCTTTCTTAATTTTTACAGTTAATTATGCATCCAATTATTTAGTATATTATTTACATTTATGTACACAATTCTATGCCTTTTTGTGCATGTTATTAAACATCAATCAATCAATCAATCAATCAATCAATAAGTTGACTCATTTCATTTTTTTCCTCTGCAAGGTTGGAGAATGAAGGGGAAAAAAATCATCAAGCAGTGTTAAAAGAGTGCTGATATAACAGTTGAACAGCATTGGGACGTTTTATTGTTTGTAACACTCTGTTGAATCTTGTCTGAAATTAAAACAGCATATTTGTATATTCAATTCTTACTTTTATATAAAGTATATATACTTCAGCATATAAATATATACAGTACTTAGAGTATTTTATTTCATATTCAGACACATTCTGTCTAGAGTAATGTTTTTTTTTTTTTGTTTTTGTTTTTTTTGTTACAAAAAGTAGGTTACATTGTTACATCAGTAGATGGCAACAAGTGACAGTCCATCTATCGTCCAAACCACCTGTCCTATAGACAGTTGTGGTCTCTTTATGAATGAGCCAGTTAATTATTTCTTCAATTGATTAGCCATATTCACCTGAAACAAAACCAATGCCTGTGTCCATTTATGTTTTAGAGGTGACTCTGAAGAGAGGGTTGGATCTTTTCCCCTTTTACACTTTCAAAGCTAGCTTGCTATTGCTAGACTGTACGAAACTGCACATTTATTTATTTATTTATTTTCCACTTATGACTCTGTAGGTATGTTTTTTAAAAATAATTTATACATTATAAAATTGTGTGAGGCGGGGGTAAAATAAACAATCATGTTGCATTGTGGTATATGCAGTGGTACATATGAGTAGACTCACTGTCTCAGTCAAAACTACCCTCTACACGACATGCAGAATCATGTAATGCACACCAAGCTGTGAACTGTTCCTTGCTTAAACCATTTTAACATTATTAAACATACTATTAAACATACTATTAATACTATTAATAATATTACATATACTCAGTGATTCACAATCTTCGTCACGGAACACATTTGTATTTCACAGAGAGTTTACATGCACATGACGTTGCAGTAAAAGATATTCCTTGTTGCTCATCACATTGCTTTTGGGGCTAGCTAGAACAAAAACTTTGATTCACATGAAAGAGACATATTTTCGTATTGCATCTATTTAGAACGTGCAGCAAACCCACACTCCCGAGAGTGAATAAGCCCTTACTTGGACCTGGATGCTCACCACTCAAAGTGATTGGAGTTTAGAACATGCTTCTTCAGAAAGGTGACAAGCATACTTTGGAGGAGTTGTATGTTGTTAAGTGTCTACATACGGCACTGCTAGGCAGGCCTCCCATCATCAAACCGAGTCTTGACACACATGTTAATGAAATAAGCCTTCACACTTTGCGGGAACACTATCCAAAACTATGGAGTGTGCTAGAGCTGAAACAGAGGCTGCACACCATTAAACTGAGCCCAGAAGCTATCCCATTTTCCCTCAAAACTCCATGACGCATTCCATTCATGCCTAAAGTTAAAAATTAACTGCTATGCATGGATATTCATGGGGGTCATAAGTAGAACAAAATTCCAACAGAGGGTAGGGGCTCCTTTCCTGTCACTCTTATGGGGGTGCTGTACAATTCCGCTGCCACCAGTGTTTTGGGGGCCAGTGCTCTCCAGTGAAAAGTTACATTTTTGGTTGCTTCTTGCCATGTTTCAGGACACCAAACATTTAACATTCCCCCCAGCAAAACAAGGTGTCACAATCCGTGTCCCTTTCAGAGAATTTGGAGGCATAGAAGGTACCGCCAAATAATCTCTCCTTGAGTCATAAGGACTATAGAAGAAGGCTACGGAATATGTTTTGCATATCATCCTCTGCGTTTCAACTACATGGTCTCCACTTCCATGAAACCGGAACAAGTGCAAGGTCGTAGAACATCTTTCCCTCCCAGGAAGAGAGTCGGGCTACTGCAGCTAATATTTTCTGGTTCCCAAAAAATGATGGGGGGTTGTGTCCAATTTTACATCTTTGTGAGCTGAACTTCAAAATGCAGACAATCAAATGATTGTTTTCTCAGATTCAATCAGGGAATTTGTTAGTTACACTTGATCTCCCAGTGTGACAGCATTGGTATTCTTGTTCAAAATTCTCGTTCCCGCTTTTTCAGGGAACAAGGTTACAATCAAGTACTATGCACTATTGTAAAGGAGACCCTGTGGCTGACCTGGGCATGTGAGAGATTTTGTAACTTTTTGATTGGCCATCACTTTGTGACAGAAACTGATGGCAAACCCTTAAATCTTCTAGGGGGCCAAGAACTGAATGCCTGACCTCCCCATATCAAACAATTATGGATGAGACTGTTGAGCTATTCTTGCAAACTTTATCATGTTTCTGGAAAGAGCCTCTGGACTGCAGACACTGTTGTGTGCTCCACTGTGTCAAAGAAAACATAGATGAGGAGGCTCATGGCAATCACTAACATTTATGTCGACAGTATTGTGGTGCATCTCCCAGCAGTCATTTCTCTGAATAAGTTATTATGCGTGTATTTTGTATGTATTAATTAAGCAACTTCTATTGTAGACTCTTAAAGATCATACAAATTCTATGGCATTTTACTAGCATTACAGTTTCATAGGAGTATTTTTTATTTATTTATTTTGTTTATGTTGAATTAATTATTAATATAACCAACATTCAGTGGCACACAAGATGCAGTGGTGATGATGCAAGTGTCGTTGTTACTTTTTGACTGAACCCAGTTAAACCCTGAACCGCTAACAAATTCAGCTGAACCCACAAGATGTGTCGCTGCTGCGTTTTCATTCAAAACATTAGAGAAATATCGAACCTCAATGTGGAGAAGATTTTGGTTAGTTTAAAACTGAAACCAAGCCATTCACACACAACGCATATTCTGCGCAACTATGACTGTTCCACTCGCGTCTCACACAAGAGATGAAAGCCATGTAAAGTTAAAAGAGGTTCAACTTTTAGAAAACATCCCAGTCAGCAAATTTAATTTGGCTTGGATCTGGCCCATATCAACAGCTAATATGTGGCCCAGATTAGCCTGTGTTTGCCCAGAACTGGTCCACATCTTTTTAGCCAGAACTGATACAGTGTCATAACCCAGCCCAAAATGAGCCAAATCATAAAAACAGATGCAGTTGATATATGGACCTTATATGGTATTCTTGTAAGTCCTGTAAAGGGATGACAACCCTTATATGGTCCAATAGACCAATTTTTAAATTTAAAATACACATTTACACAGTACATTTTATATACATCTTAAACACAAAATTGATTCACAGACATTTTGTTTTATAATAGAATTTTAATGACTTCAAAATTATTTGAATGCATTTAATAAAACATAGCATGCACATAAGAGGTTTAAACCTGTGTCTGTAAATTTCTTGTTAAGTAAATGACCCCCATTTAATTTTGATTAAGAAGTAAAAAAAAAAAAAAAATGCAGGTCCAGAATATGACTTTCATGGAGATTGGCTCGATAGTGCTGAACCAGGAGAGTCAGAGAGTCAGAAAGACTTGAAGTGCTGCTACTCAGTACTTATGATGACATGGGAATCCATCAGTTCAGAGAATATTCTTGCTGTGATATTAAGCAGTAACTTTGAAACTTTTGCAGATTTCATGAAAGCCAGTCTCAGTATGCAAACGTAAAAAGTGTGTGAATTTCCTAAAAAGTATTTTGTTTATGGTTTACAAATGAAATAATTTCAGATGCTCTATGTTGTTTTCCTCAAGTTCAGTTCTCAGGCTTTTTTCCCTTTCCACCCCAGCAAGCAATAGTCGTTATTTCAACGTCTGGTTTAACCATAGACCCGATATAGTCCGTAACTTAGTTACATGTCATTTTTTGGCAAAATACTTGTGAGATGTATGATATTTCATCATGTAAGCAAAGTCAACAGCGTTTACAAGGTGTTTGGTTTTATTTATATATATATATATATATATATATATATATAATATATTTATAGCCTATTCTAGGGCTATGTTTAGACGTCTATTAAATTTTCACTGACAGCCCAATGACAACCTTATTTTAGCCTAGACGTCTGGGCTGTTTCAATGGCTAATATATGTTTTTTAGACTAAAAATTGCTTGCTGAGACTGCATGCATATTACTGAACTTAAACAGATGTAAATGACTATTTCCTCATCATTTGTTTCTTTGTGTTTTTTTCTGGTTTTAGCAAAATTATGTAACATTTTGGAACAAATATGCAAAATAGTAAACCAAAACTTGATGCTAAAATAGCAAATATCTGCACAGCTACAGTAAATTTTCCAGGAGAACTGACATAAGCTGGGATAAATGTGAGCCAGACAGCACAGAATATGAGCATACTGAATGTGATGAATTTGGCTTCATTGAAATTATCAGGAAGCTTTCGAGCAAGAAAAGCTAAAACAAAACACATGACTGATAGCAGGCCAGTATAACCCAGAACAGACCAGAAACCAAGAGCCGAACCTAAGTTACATTCAAGTACGATTTTTTCTCTATAATAGCTCAAATTCATATATGGGAAAGGGGGAGATATTGTTAACCAAAGCACACAAATAATCAACTGTATTAATGTTAAGGAAACAACACTGAGTCTCTGCTGAAGAGGTCCAAACCATTTCATTACATTACTTCCTGGAAGTGTAGCCTTGAAGGCCATTAACACAACTATTGTTTTTCCAAGAACACAGGAGATACAGAGCACAAAAGTGATCCCAAATGCTGTGTGACGTAACATACAGGACCATTCAGTGGGCCGACCAATGAAAGTAAGTGAACAGAGAAAACAAAGTGAGAGTGAGAAGAGCAACAGGAAGCTCAGCTCTGAGTTGTTGGCTCTTACAATAGATGTTTCTTTATGAAGGTAAAACAGAAAAGATACCATTGCTGTTAATAACACCCCAATAAAAGAGAAAAAACAAAGCACCACCCCCATAATTTCTGTATAATAAAGAAATTCTACCACTTTTAATACACATCTGTCTTTCCTTTCATTCGACCAGTACTCCAAATCACAAGGAAAGCAGTCACCAGAATCTGTGAAGAAATTATTCCAATATATAAAAAGTGCATCATAAAGTCATTTGACAAACAGGACAGTATTACACTTCACTTTAACAAAATTTCATTACAGTTATCCCACATTATTATTTTAAAAACTGTACTATTTTACCTGTGCCATTACTAATTTCTCCTTCTGCACATGGAATACAGTCATAACAGCAAACAGGTCGTCCTTTTTGCACAGCCTTCCTAGTGCCAGGGGGGCAGGTCTCACTGCACACGGACACAGGCAACTATAAGAAAATAAGTTGTCATATAAAATCTCACAGTGAAGATGGTTTGAATTGATAAAATAACCTGTCTTCAGTAATAAATTTTATCACTATATTGCCACTGCTTTATATACATATTTTGTCATATTCTACTAACTGACTGTTCTTCATTCACTGACCATTAAATGATTCAAACAGTTATTTTAAAACAAATATATTAATAATTTATTGTATAATATTAATGTACCTGTCCACTTTTCACTGCCCATAGTATGCGCTCCTGATTGACTTGAAGACGTTGTTCTGAAGGCAGTGAGCTGTCATAGAGGCCCACATGCTCAAACTGGAGACTTCCATCCTCAGCAGGCTGCCAGTTAACAAGGTCATACCTCGCTACTGGATCACCGCTTTCATCAAAGAAGATTTCTTCTCCTGTTTTAACAGTGAATCTCACATTCCTCATATACTTCAACACCTAAGGAGGAACATTAGGTACATTAGTCCTATATTAATTAGTTTCTGCATAAAAATAAACGCTCCTCATTTACCATTTGTGGTGTGGGCCGTCCTCTTTTGCTGCTGTTGGTGGAGGATCTGAAGTCGTTTAATACATTATGTAATGTATATGCGACAGCATACACTGCAGTATATACCTTATTTACTATTCGTAGCTCTGATACATCAGTATATTCATTTTGCAGCCAAGCAAGTCTTTCTAAACCAGTACAGCCATCACTGCCACTGTTCCTGAAAGAGCAGTGAAAAACTGTTTCCCAAAATTCTTTTAAAAGTTCATTTTTTGGTTCTTGATCAGGGTGCACATTCACTAGGAACTCTCGGAGGCCCATAAGTTTGGCATTTGCTATAGCAAAACCCACAGCTCCAGAAAGAAAACTGTATCCCTTTGTTTCTGCAAGAGTTCGAGAAGTGATCCAGGATTCACTGCCAACCCACTGTATCCCTGTGATGTTGTGTTGCGAAATTACTTTCAGCAGGGGGAGAAAATCTCCTAATGCAATAAAAGCTAGTACAACCCTGGCAGTGCCTTTTTTGATCACTTCCAATGTTTTCAGAAACTGTTCTTGTGGATCGCTGCTTAAAATGGCCTCTGAGTATTCAATGCAAACCCCTTCTTCTTTTGCAGCCTCTTCAAATGCTGCAATTCCATTATTACCATAGTCATTGCGACTCCTGACCGTCCCAACCCAGGTCCAGCCAAAGTGCTTGACAAGCTGAGCCAGCGCTCTGCTTTGGTAATAATCACTGGGTATTGTTCTGAAGAAGGATGGATATCTTTTTCTGTCACTCAGGCATGCACATGTGGCAAAATGACTGATCTGCAATATAAAGAAGCAGTGTAAAATGTGTTAACATTTTTTTTTTTTTTTCTGAAAATAGTTTCCAGTTTTTATTCCACTAAATAAGCATGCTGCTCTACACAGTTAAACAAATTGTTTTTTTTATATTAACAGCAGTTTCTTTAATTGTTCAACATTTGATGTGAAGCATATATTATTGGTACATGTTCCAGTGGTTCATCATACTCTGATTACACTAACCAGCAGTAAAGTAAGTTCTTACAACAGGTAAGCTGAATGGACCAACTACAGATGCCAAGCCAATGGTCGGTGAGGATGTTGACTCTCCAACAATTGCATGAGCAACTGGTGGTCTAGAGCAGGATGTTTCACTCAAAGTGCCTTCATAACCATTCATCAAAGCCATCCCTGAGAGGATTGTTTGTGCAATAGAACGACATGAATCATATATCTTATAGCCCAAAGAAATACCAGGCAACAACTGCGTGTTGTTATTAATCTCTTCAATGGCAAAAATCAGTGTCTGAGCAAATTTAAACTCACGTAAATTCAAGCTGTGGTGAAAAAACAAAATAATAAATCAGCTGGATTACATTCTGCAAAGAATCAGATTTATATTTACCTTTTTGTGTGTGTGTTTTCGTCAGCATCATCATGCTTACCTGACACATGATGCTGGTTCTGGTTTGGAAGTATAATTATGAATTTTTAGCAGAGCATTTCTGTGGATTGAGAAAATTGCCCCAATATTGATGTCTCTTTCTGTAGAAAGTGAAGGGAAGGCAGGCTCACCAAGCAGACTGCAGGCTTGTGCTGAAGCTGGCATGATGCCATGTACAATGAGCAGCAGTAGCTGCAGTGACACAGTCCTCTTTGCCATGCCAGTATCTATGTGAGGCAAGATCCTCTGAGGCACAACAGTAATGCCTTTATCATATCTGCCTTTTGTCATATCTTGAAATGTCCTTTGGGGCATATTAAATCCCTGACTCTATTTTGCTCTTTACAATCATATTTCATCGGGTCATCGGATGCAAAATTCACTTTTGTCATGTTGTTTGAACATTCATGTATATTGGCTGTGTATGTACAAATCTACCCTATAATGATAAAAATCCATGCAGTGTTTTTTAATTAATCTGTAAAAATAATATCCCCTTTTTCAAATCAAGCCATTCTCAGATGCCTGTCGGTGTGGCGTCACACCGACAGAGGCCGCTCCCATGATAGTTGATTGACACGAAGGTTTTTTTTTTTTTTTTATGAATCTCCTTGTAATCTCTCTGGTAATCACCTTTCCTAATAACGTGCTAGTTAGCAAGTTTCATGAGATGCATTATATGAATGCTGGGCTAAAAAAGATGAGTCTTTAATCTAGATTTAAACAGAGAGAGTGTGTCCGATCTCCGAATGTTATCAGGAAGGCTATTCCAGAGTTTGCGAAAAAGCTCTACCTCATTTAGTGGACTTTGCTATCCTAGGAACTACCAGAAGTCCAGAGTTTTGCGACCTTAGGGAGCATGATGGATTGTAGCGTGGTAGAAGATTAGTTAGGTACGCAGGAGCTAAACCGTTAAGGGCCTTATAGGTAAGAAGTAATATTTGAAGAGTTCAGATGCAAAACCAGCTAAAAGGTATCTCGGTCAAAAATGAGATAATGATACTGAGTGAATGCTCCTGACACATAGTATACGTCCATCAAATACTTTCACTTCAAACTAAATTCCAGCCTCAGCCCAATCAGAAGGACCAGAACTTATATAGAAACCTATACAAAGTAGCCAGAAAGAAATGCTAATTTTAAAGAAATATGTCAGATGGATTTAGAGGCTTTTGCATCTGAACTCTTCATTTAGTAGCTGATGCGGAACCTAATAGGTAGCCAGTGCAGAGACTTTAAAATTGGGGTAATATGATCATATTTTCTTGACCTGGTAAGCTGCATTTTGGACTATCTGTAGCTTGTTTAATAAAGATGCAGGACAACCACCTAGTAGTGCATTACAATAGTCCAGTCTAGAGGTCATGAATGCATGAACTAGCTTTTCTGCGTCAGAAACAGGTAACATG
>JAHKKF010510808.1:0-12860 GCA_019740295.1 Labeo calbasu | reverse complement strand
CTGTAAGCTGTTGATGGTTTGATTGAAGTCTTCAACTGTGTTCTTGTAACTCTTTATCAGGTCTCTCTCTGCTGTGATGGTGATGCTCTGCAGTATGACGAAGACCAGCAGAAGAACACAAATGAGCCCGAGACTCACTGTGATCAACGCCAAACATCTACGTCCTTCTGACAAACATGACCAAAACACACAAATATCAATTTAATAACAACTCACTGCATTTTATTAGCTATAACTTCTAAGTTAATGCATTTTAAACACATTGGTCACAACTATCCCCCCCCCCCCCCCCAGNTTAAACACATTGGTCACAACTACCCCCCCCCCCCCAGTTTTAAGTCCATTGCACATCAGTGGCAGCATCTCTACATAAAAATAAACATTTTGCTTACTTTTAAACTTTAGAACTTTTTCTTCATCATGGCTGTTACTCTGCGTTTGAGGTCCAGTTGTGTCCTTAATATCTCTAGGTTCAGCATTTTCATAAATGTCCTCTAATTCCATTATTCACTGTGTCTTACAGTACGTCTTAACAGAGAAGCTGTGGTCTTTAGAATGATGAGCAGCATTTTAAACACTGCTAAATGCACACAGGAAGTCAGAGCCGGCTCATGGGTTTGTGGCAGTGTTCATTTTGACAGGAAATTTTGATTGATTTTGACTAAAATGCCATTTACTTGTAGTTATATTTTAGTCATCTGAATAATTTTAGTTGACTAAATATCATAAGATTTTAGTCAGCTAAATCTACAGTATATTTAGTCGGCTAAAATCTAATGGGTTTAGTAAGCATTACCCTAAAATTACCATAGGTCTGTATAGGTTTGATATTAAGGTTTTACCAAGATAGACACAGATTTAACTGCTGTTGTATGCAACATGTGATTATATTAAAATTAAATTAAACCGCTTCTCATAAAGAAACATGAACACGGTCTTCTTTGAAATAAAATACCAATGGTTATATAGGCTAATTATGCTGTCTTTATAACAACTTGTTTACCACATTCTTCATTCTTTCCAGCAGACATATTTATTTATATAAATAAATTTAGGTTAATCTGTATTAGAGCTACAGAAGTGATTCAGTCAAGAGCAGTGAGTGATTTTCTGTCTTTCTTTTGTTGCAACTAAATTAGGCTGCTGTCCCTTTAAAGGGGTCATCGGATGCCCATTTTCTTTAGGGTCTTAAAGAAAAGTCTATAATATACTTTGGTTAAAAATTCTCAATGGTAGTGTGAAACAACACCCTTTTTACATTGCCAAAATCAGCTCTGCAAAAATCAACCCATTCTAAGCGGTTGTTCCTTTAAATGCAAATGAGCTCTGCACACCCCGCCCCTCTCTGCTCTCTGTGGAGTGACAAGCCTGTTTAGTTTAGCTGCATTTAGCCGCTAAACTTGCTAACTATCAAATTATTAGGAAAGGCAATCGCAAAGATTCATAAAAAAACCCCTTGTACTCACTTCTGATGTAAGTGAAGCTGGATCACGAATGATTTGCGTGAACATGATGACGGATATATGTAGATCGGGAGGCTCATTCCATTCACAAACAAACGTAATCCACTGCATCTTCAGCGGCTCAGATGTCGGGAGTAAATGATGACCACTACGTCCATTATTACATCCAGCAACACAACACTTCAATCGCTCAATTCTTGTCTAACTTACATCCCTGCTCCGGCATCAAAACTTGGAGGTTGGACTGTCACAGCTGATCTGATGTAAGACGCTCAAGTCAATCACTATCGTGGGAGCGGCATCTGTTGGTGTGACACCACACCGACAGACATCTGAGAATGGCTCGATTTGAAAAAGGGAATATTATTTTTACAAATGACGGATCGAATTGAGTCTTCTGTGTCGTCAAATTTATCCATATGTCTGCTCTTCCCAGATATTGACATTTTTGAATGTTTTATGAGACGAGCAGCTAATGTATGCCAGCTTTTGTCCCGCCGGATAGATCAACAGGCTATGATACAGTTTAGATGTACGCATCTAAGCACGTAGCAGATTAGTTCTGAACGAATCTGTTAATAGTTCTGAATGAATCTGAATTTGTTTAATGTAGCATTTTATATGTATATAGTTGTATTTGGGTTATTTTAAATAAATAAAATAATAAAAAAAGAATATATCATAAAGTTGTTTGTGGTAGAGGTAAATTAAATTTTAATCTACGGTGACATCACAGTCATGTTGCATTTTGGGCTGTGGAGCTCCCTTAAGTGTACACAAGAAGTAGACTCGTTCCCTCTGCCAAAATTGAGGGGTCAATGGTATATAAACTTCTCTCCATACAGCAATACCGCAGATTCAACAATGAGAAAGTATGAAATGAAAACAAAAATGCTGTCAATTGACCATTTTATTCAAGGTGAAAGTAATACAACTATTCTCTTAATATTAAAAGCACAAAATCATCACCTCAACACTTCATACTAACAAATAAGACAATGGATAACAGCGATAAGATCATATTAATACAGAGCTGCTTGTGACCTTCAGAGGTTGAATGCGTGCCACATTAGCTACTTTCCCAGATTACATTCAGGCCCTGAGAAACAGAGATCTGTTCTGGAAATAATAAAACAATGAATTGTACAATTTTCTTTCATGGATTTCCATTCTTGATTTTGTAAATTACATTAAATCATAAAACAACATTGATATCATGAAAGAGGTTTATTTAAAATGAAAGTAGCACACCGATTGAAAAGGCAGGAATTGCAATAAAATATTATACATTCATAATAGGAATGATTCTATGATACAATACAAGTACAACCAAAACAAAATGGGATGAGCACTATTTCTCACAAATCCCTTTTCTCTTCTCTGAACATGTAAGATCATTCCAGTTAAGAAATGGATTTGAAGCCATAATTTCAATACAGTCTTCTTTTCCTTGGTCATCATTTGGCTCACCTTTGTACCAAAACCTAAACAAAATGTGCCAGATTTTCAATTATTTAGAATCTCAAAAACCCTTAAAAATGTAGTTTACATTTCAAGCGTAATCTAAAGTATTACATAAGATGGAGCAGTAAAAATGCAGAAAAGTAAGAGAAAACAAGAGGTTTGATGGTTGCAAAGTGAAAAACAAAATAAATAAATAAATTAAACCAATATCTGGCTCCCTTCTTGGGCTTTCGAGGACACCTGTACTGATTATGGCTTTAGGATGGTGGCACGTAAGGTCCCAATAAGGCAGCATCCATTTAATATTTTAAAGTGCTCCTATTATGCCTTTTCAAACATGACCTTTCATGCAGTGTGTCATGTGAACATAAACTATCTGCACAGTTGTGTACATACATAAAGTTATTGTCTATAAAAAAAAGACTCGGTTCACAATCGCTTGAACGAGTTGTCAGGAATTCGAATCTTTTTCTGTTACGGCTATACATCACAAATAACACATCTGCATAATTTCCGCCATTTTCTGTCGCGAACAACTTGTCCGCCCACAAACACAGTAAAATTTCCATGTGGTTTACGTCATGTCGAGAAGACGCTGTAACCTTAGTACAATGCCGGATTCACCAAAGGCTTGCTCTTAAAAGATGGTTCAGTGACCAGTTTATTTGGACTGGCTTGGTGTAGAAGAATCTGACTCTGACATTAACTTAAAAGTTATCCTTCAGTTCTGATTGGTTTATTGAAATGTTGTTCCAGGTTCAACAAGGATGTTGATCCAGGAACATGTTGTACTTGGTGAAATCACATTCACCCTACCGGTAAGTGTGTTTAATAATTGATGGTTGTATTTTCTAGCGATCTTTCAAAATACGTAGTTGTGTGTTATGTTGTGTAACATCTTGGATGACATGGGGGTGAGTAAATTATGAGGACATTTTTATTCTGAAAATGGAGTAATCCTTTAAAAGTTGTTGCTCTCATGTAACATTACTCTGTATCATGCAAAATACGTATTTATTTGTGTGTGTGTTGTGTTCGCTCCATGCAGCTCGAAGGTCTCTGGCTAACCGTCTGACAGCTTTATCTGTTCACTCGCTATTGTCTAGAAATGTGTCAAAGAATAGTGAATGTCGTTGTTATTACTTGAAGTTCTGACAAAGAATAGAACAATACGTTGTTGTACAAGCTGCAGTGCTTTATCAGTACGTTTCTGCATTGGGTTGACGCATATAGTATGGCTGTTTGGGTGTTGTTGTTTACCACCGAGTTGTGGGCTAGAGTAACGTTAATGGGCGTTCCGTGTTTGAAATTCACTGCACGCAGTAACGTTAAACCAATCACAAAAGACTGGGTCATCGGACCAATCACCACAGATTAGTGTCAGCAAAGGAGTGGTTTGGACAAATGATTCGTTTTAATGAACCGTTTGGGTGTCATTGAGCAAATGAGGTAAAAAATAAATGCATATTATGAGACAATAAAAGCGTTTTTGACCTTCCATGCATGTCAACTTGTTGGGTACTCCCAAAACCAAAATATGAACCTTTTATAATCCATAATAGGGGCACTTTAATAAATATGATCATTTACACAGAATATTTTGTTATTGTTGCATTACAATGTACTACACAGAAGTGCAAATAGCATCTTACTCTATTTGCGCTTGTCACGAATAGCTCCTGCCAACAAATAAATCCACAGTGAATTTTTGGGAATGTTTTAGCAATTACCCTTTTATCAGTGGTGAATTATCCACCCATTTCATGTTGCCCTCCTGCTCTCTGTCAGACAAACCAATCCATGCTCTGTCGACATGTTTGATATATGAAGATATGAACCTCTGTGTGTGAATTTGAAAAAAAAGGAATAAATGTTATTCCACTCAGGCAGATACACAGACAAATTCAGTCAAGCAAGCTCACCTGCTTTTCTTCAGTCTTGATAATGACCAGATCAGCACCACGATCCCTGCAGTACTGCCTGCTGTCAGACCAGCTCTTCAACTCACTTGAAATGAACAAGCCATCTGGACACCATAGATAACCCAAAAGAAACACATTATACACATAAAGAAAACTTGTAACCTAAATTAATAAATCTTACAAACTTATTTTTACTAACCTTCTTTAGAAGCATTCTTTAGTTCACCACTCAAAGATGTGACATTGCTTTTCTCAGCAGTCAGATCTTTGACTCTGGTCTCCAGCTCCAGTTTCTTTTGACTCAAAGAGTGGACATTGTTCTGCAGTTGGTGGTTTTCATTTACTAGATCAATGTTATTGCCCTGTAAGCTGTTGATGGTTTGATTGAACTCTTCAACTGTGTTCTTGTAACTCTTTATCAGGTCTCTCTCTGCTGTGATGGTGATGTGCTGCAGTATGATGAAAATCAGCAGAAGAACACAAATGAGCCTGAGACTCACTGTCATCAACACCAAACATCTACTTCCTCCTAACAAACACGAACAAAACACACACAAAACACACACATATCAATTATCAACAATTCACTGGATATTATTAGATATAACATCTCAAATCAACCTTTGGTTGGTAGATAAATGATAAATGATTTTAAAGAGTATGTTCTTTTATATTCATAAAAATCTGGAAGTATAAATGTAAAACTACTGTACTGTATACGGTAAAACATGCAAACAAGAAAGTATGCATAAAAGGTCCCTGGTTTCATTATTTGCTCTTACTTACAGTAGAGTACAGTGTCTGTGCACAAATGTGATCTTTATAATGTGTACCATGTTTTTAAATAGTGCAAACCCTACATAGGAAGTGGTTTCATTAGTTCAGACTAAGAACTCTCTAGACTTTCATTCTCATTCCAAAACTCTCTGTAGACTCACTGTGTTATTGAATATATATTGCATATTCAACCTCATGTTGTCAAAGCAATTTGGAGTTTGATTATGTTTGCAGCTACAATATCCAACAAGAGGAATCTCTGACCATCAAGATGGACTTAAACACCGGCCTAACTGGGCTTTTGTATTGATGGCAATCGACCACACTTGGAAGGAAATTAATAATGTTCTTAATCTGCGCCACTGTGGCACTAAGAGACAGAGAGGATGATGTTAGAAAATAGAGAACATGGAATAATGACTTCCTGTTTACAACTACTGAACACAAATGGGTGACAACAGGATATTCATTTTCATTTTCTCAGTTTCTCACTGTTCTGCTCTTTTCACCAACTTAAAAGCAGTTTAAAGGGGTCATCAGATGCCCATTTTCCACAAGTTGATATGATTCTTTAGGGGGAGTGTAAAACAACACCCTTTTTACCTAGCCAAAATCAGCGTTGCAAAAATCATCTCATTCTGGTCGAGGCTGCTTAAATGCAAATGAGCTCTGCTCACCCCACCCCTCTGTTCTCATTTAGTTGTGTTTAGCCGTTAAACTTGCTAACTAGCACATTATTAGGAAAGGCAATCGCAAAGATTCATAAAACAACCCCTTATACTCACTTCTGCTGTAAGTGAAGCTGGATCACAAATGATTTGCGCGAACATAGACTGATATATGTAGATCGGGAGGCGCATTCCCTTCACAAACAAACATAATCTACTGCATCTTCAGCATCTCAGATGTTGGGAGTAAATGACGACCACTATGTTCATTATTACATCCAGCAACACAACACCTCAATCACTCAGTCGGAGATATTGTTGTCTAACTTACATCCCTGCTCTGGCATCGAAACATGGAAAGTTACTGGACTCTGATAGCTGATCTGAGGTAAGACGCTCATGTCAATCAACTATCGTGGGAGTGGCCTCTGCTGGTGTGACGCCACAATGACAGGCATCTGAGAATGGCTCGATTTGAAAAAGGGGATATTATTTTTACAGATCAATTAAAAACCACTGCATGGATTTTTATCATTATAGAGTAGATTTGTACATACACTGCCAACACACATTAATGTTTAAACAACATGAAAAAGTGAACTTAGCATCCGATGACCCTTTTAAGAGAATCCGCCTCAGAAGCTTACATTGGTGATGTACAGGAGAGAAAACAGATTTTACAGAAAATGATCTAATTTTCAGCAGTAACAAAAAAATGTGTTATTTTATAAAAGTATAATTATATTTTCAGCATTACATTTTTTTTTCTCAAACATAGTCAGTGGGATAAAACGCCCCCAGGGAGCAATGGACAGTTAGTTAATCTGTTCTGAACATCAAATCCTTTGTTTTTCCATCAAATGAATTCTAACTAGTTGGTTGGATAAAATATTTAGATTTTATATATAAAAATTACCTTAAGTTAGCATCAGGTAGCTAGTTAGCCAGCTATCTAACACAATGTTTCAAATAGGCTATTACAATTTTGTAATTCATTATTGATTATATTCTTTTTTCACTTTAGGCTAAAACTGCCTGTACTCTGATTTTGCTGTAAATGTTTAAAGCAAATTGCTCTGTCAGACTCGGGGGAGAATTTAACCCCACCTATGGGTGTAAAATGCCCCCTTGGTACAATTTTTTTTTTTTTGTTTGTTTGTTAAAAATCTAGTAACATTTTTTATACTTTGTTTATAATTTATATCATAGTCACTAAAACTATGATAACTTTTCTGAACACAAAAAATTACACACTCTACCCTAACAATGTTGCTATACGGTAAAATATCCAAACAAGAACATGTTGAAAAAATAAATTAAAATAATTCCATGTTAATACTTCTAATATAAATGCAAAAACATTGGCATATTGTTTTTGGAATAAACATTTTTAATTACATGTAACCGTTCTCATTCCCGCAGACATCAGTGACACTATTAACAACACCATCTGCGACACCATTTCTGCTTTAAAGTAATCTTCTGCTTACTGCGCTTTAGATCTTTTCCTTCATCCTGGCCGTGACTCTGAGTTTGAGATCCAGTTGTGTTCCTAATATCTCCACATTCAACATTTTCGTAAATGGCCTCCAATTCCATTGTTCACTATGTCTTACAGTACGTCTTCACAGACGAACTGTGATATTTAGAATAATCATTAGTGTTTTTCAAGAGTGCTAAATCTGCACAGGAAGTAGCTTCATTTCACACTGGCCTTTGGTGTGAATAAAGTCGTTCTGTCACACTTAAAAACTCTCTGCAGAGCCGTACTACTATATTTGTGTTTTGTACATTTAACCACATGTTATTAGCTTCAAAAACCAACAAGACGAGTCTGTAAAGACTCAAATGGACTCAAACAGACTTAAACAGGCCAAACTGGACATTTATATTGATGATGCAGTAAACACAGCAGCAAATGCTCTGGATCTGATGTTTGTCTTTCTCTCTGATCACTTCAGTCTGATAAACCTGCTCTCTGCTGCTCCTGCTGGACTGGAGGAAATCTCTCCATAGAGCAATACAAGAGATAAACAAGGAGGAAATTTTAACGGGGGCTTTATTCAACATAAAGCAAGTCAACTCAAAAGCAGTTTTACAGACACTCAATATCAGAATAACAGGGTGAATAATTGCAATCTGGACACTTTAGACTTCTGTAGTTTACTGTGATTGTCACATCAACACTTCAGATCAACAAATGAGACTCATGATAACAGCCAGAATAAGATCATATTACCATAAAGCTTCTTTTAATAGAGCAAAACATATCAGAGGTTTGGTGTCTCAGATCACCCTGATTCACACCATTAGAAACAGTAGTTTATTTCAACAATAAGAAAATAATGTTCATTTTTGACACACTTAAAAACTCTCTGCAGAGCTGTGCTTATTTGTGTTTTGAACATTCAACCACGTTATCAGCTTCAAGACGCAAATGGACTCAAACAGCTTTAATCAGGCTAAACTGAACCTTTATATTGATGATGCAGAAAAAACAGTAGCAAATGCTCTGGATCTGATGTTTGTCTTTCTCTCTGATCACTTCAGTTTGATAAACTTGCTCTCTGCTGCTCCTGCTGGACTGGAGGAAATCTGTCCTTAGAGCAATACGGGAGATACAAAAGGAGGAAGTATGAAATGATTGGTGAAGAATTTGCTGAAGCTGAGAAAAGCAGAGACTGTTTGCATTTTTACCACTGGACAAATGCTGCGTTCACGCCATATCGTAATTACCGTAATTTCGAAATGACAACATGTGACATTCTACTCGGAGCTGTTCACGTCCTCAGACTCGGAATTATGCTTTTTTATGGCAACACTATCAACGCCTAAACAGAGCCTACGTTAGTCAGGTGGTACAGCGGTCATGTGGTACAAGTCGTAGCTCTCAGAAGACTCCCAGTTCACAAGTTGTAATTACGAGTTCTACGAGGACATGGACGCTTTTTACAAGTTGGAATCTCGTAATTACGGGAATTCCGATATGGCGTGAATGCACCTAAAGATACAAAGGTAAGTTATCAAAAAATAATGCGTGTGAATGTATCTTTCTGTCTGCTGCTAATTTTAACTGACTTAGGTCTACTTTGTGCATGGGCTGTGTGTAATGTAGACAAAAGGTAAGTGAGATGCTTTTTTATTGTCACAAATGTGAATTTTTTTTAAGCTAGTTTTCTGTTTTGCAAGTTGATGCAGTAAACGCATGTTGATTTTAAGTTTTTTTTTTTTTATCATTAGTATATGATTTAATACATCACATTTATAGCCATTGCATGATTACACCTTTGTGGTTTAAACTAAATGAGCTCTTTGTCTCACAGTAATTGTTATTTCTTTACTGGGTTGGAACAGTAATACAGAGGAAATGCTGCTTTTGAATTGATTTTATAACTGTGGCCTCAAATAGATATGTATAGATATGCGTATACTTTCTTTCTTTCTTAATATAACCCTTGTAAAGCATGCAAATATCAAGGAATGAATCTGTCTGTAATCTACAAGCCACAACACTAGTGAAACTTCCTTTTAGCCGAAGAATTATTTGTCATATTTAGGACAAGTTTTTGTGGCAACTGCCTTCTCTGAACAGTGGTCTCATCAGTGCAGGCCTCAGTACACTGGAGGCGAGGTATTTCATCTTAAGCTGTTACACAGCAGTACAGCAGTTTTTTTGACTCCGTAGTCACTGTGCTACACTTTACAATGTCATATGCTTCACACACTACAACCCCTAAAAATGCATGTTGCTATCTTAATTGCTTTAATATTTTAAAATAAACAGTGTCAATGACTTTATTGACACTTTGACAAACATATTTGTACTGTAACATGTTGAATGTCTTAAACTTTTTTTTTGTTTGTTTTAACTTCTAGAAACCAGATTTGACAGCACTGCACTCTCACGCCTTCCTGTTTTATTTTACAATTACCCTGGATACTTCTACTACTAACCCGCTTTGTAAGTTCTAAAAAAACAAGCACGTTATTGTGGGAAAATTTCATTTGTATTTGCTCTTATACTACTGAGATACTTATTACTTATCACTATAAAGATTAATGTTGATTATATACCTAGTGCACCCAAAAAAGAAAATGATGCTATTTAATCTCTCTGGTACCATATCTTAACTTTCGCATTACCAAGGCAAGGACATTTGTGTTGCATTCCAAAGAGCTCTAACAGCTCAACAATGAAAAATGAAACAATATCTGTATCGACTTCGGTCCGGATCACCAGAGAATGGAATGGTTAAGCAACGAGAACGGTTTGGCCTGACAGTGGAAAGGCGGCTCAAGTCTTCTGAAGAGAGCTGATTGCTTCATATAATCAACTTTCTACAGCTTAGGGTGAATAGACATTCATTAGAAGGCCAGAAATTTCTCAGATTTCATTAAAATGTTTTTATTTGTGTTCTGAAAATGAACAAAAGTCATGGGTCAATAATGGGTGAACTACTGAGTAGGCAGGACAGATAACACCGACAACTAATCATCAGCATTTCCCTACTTAATGTTGTTTTTGTTTGGTTTTTATACAGGTGTCTGATGTTGAGGCAGTCTGGGCACCATACTCCTAAAAATAAAGGTGCTTCACGATGCCATAGAAGAACTTTTTTGTTTAAATGGTTCCATAAGGAACCTTCAACATCTGAAGAACCTTTCTGTTTCACAAAAGGTTCTTTGTGGTGAAAGAAGGTTCTTCAGATTATAAAAAGTTAAGAAAGAGATGGTTCTTTAAAGAACTTTTGACTGAATAGTTCTTTAAGGAACCAAAAATGGTTCCTCTGTGAAGAACCATTTAAAGCACCTTTATTTTTTAAGAGTGTAGTATCTGTTGGGTTGCTGACCACCATTGAAGATTATGTACTTCTCCAAATCTTCTCTGCCTTGACCCTGTGTCTTCTGCCGTCATTGTTCTAGGTAGTACTGCAAAAGACAATCTCCAGAATCTACATCAACCATTTACTTCTGGACTGTCATTTGGTACTTTTGATATACATTTGGACTGCCCTAATACCATGAAAAAAAAACTTGGAGGTTCATTCAAAGTGTGGTGCTTGACAGAAAAAAACCCTAAAATTAAAGTGACTTTTTGAACTTTAATTATATAAACCATTGGCAGCGTGTGCAGCCAACCCAGTGCCATACTTAAACTCATCCTCCTACTCCTAATTGTGGTTGCTTTGTATTTAAAATGGCGCTGGAAAACAAACAAACACAAACAAACAAAACTTTAACTATGAACTGTCACTACCTTAAATGTATGTGTAATTGTGTGATATGAATGGAACATTGTTTTTTTCATAGATTTTTAATGGATGTTTGAAGCACTTAAGTTACTTAGAGTAGTAATTTAAGTGCTTAGTTGTATTTACTTAAACAGAAATCTAATTTACTTGCTAAAACCATGCAAACCGATTGCCTTAAACCAAGTAAGCATAACTCTAGAGCTAGAGTAATGCTTACTTGTTTTATTTAGTTTAATAAACAGAAGTTTATTAAAAGCAAGAAAATAATGACAATTTTACATTTTCCTTCTAACAAATTTCAGATCAGCTGATTGTTTTTTTAAAGGCAGGGATTAAAACAGAAATTATGCGTTCACAATAAGAACAAATACATTTGATAATGGAAGCAAAACCACAAGACTGGATGAACTCTATTTCTCACAAATGCATTTTTTCTTCTCTGTACATGTGTGATCATTCCAGCTCTTCAGGGGTGACCATCCTGACTGCTCTCTATTATAATTCAGTTCAATACAGTCCTCATCTCCACCAGTATTATTTGGCTCATCTGTGAGCCAAAACCTGAACAACATGTATCGGATGTTAATTTTTTTAGGAACACAAAATTATGAATCAACAATACTCACAGTATAACAGCACGTTTCAAGAATAAACAAAAGTAATACAGAAGCTTGACCAGAAATAAAAAGGCAGAAAAATAAAAGAGAGAAGACGACTTTTTGTTTATTTAAAGTGTCTTATTTACAATGAGAATCAAAAAGACTAAAACAAATAAATACACATAGTGATGTTTATTACTTACCCTTTTTTCAGCGTTGAATTATCCACCCATTTCATGTTGCCCTCCTGCTCTGTGTCAGACAAGCCAATCCACACCCTCTCCCTTGTGAGTGAAGAAATGAAACTCTGTGTGTGAATAAAAACAGACATAAGTGTGATTCCTCTCATTCAGTAACAGACACTTACAGAATCTCACCTGCTTCTCTTCACTGTTGATAATGACCAGATCAGCACCACGATCCCTGCAGTACTGCCTGCTGTCAGACCAGTTTTTTAACTCAGTGGACATGAAAAACCAACCTGAACCACACAGAAACATGAACTTTATAAAACTGTGTACATGAAATATTAAAAAAAAAAAAAAGCAAGGAAAGAACAACAAAATCATAAGTGCACTGATGTTGTTTAGATGCTTCTTTCTTTAGTTCCTCACTTAGAGAAGTGACTCTAGTCTCCAGCTCCAGTTTCTTCAAAGTCTTCTTCAAAGAGCTAAAGTTGTTCTGCAGTTGGTATTTTTCAATCATTAGATCAGTG
>JAHKKF010510807.1:0-25096 GCA_019740295.1 Labeo calbasu | reverse complement strand
CCTATTGCTGTTTTCTATAATTAAAGACAGCAAACATCTTTGCCATAAACAAAATTTCATCCTTTGTGATCGTTAATTAATCACTGCATATAGTCTCAGAGCCCAACATTATTTACGTTATAGTGTCAGACTTGATATGACACATCACAGAGTGCAACAGCTTTCCACTCCTCTTTGCGCTTAGGAAATCAGTGCAGTGTTATTTCCATGCTGTTTCAAGTGAGGACCCTGATTTTGACACTTGTGAGAAATGACAAGTTTTGTGATTAGCGGGGCTCTTTTTCATCTGGTTGGTGATTGGAGTGTTTGATGTCCTCAGAGTCGCTCTGAAGGCACTGAAGAGGTGATTCCCCCAGAGGTCTGTACTGAGGTTGACACACACACACATGGGTTTGATGTTTTCTCTTTTTTTCTCTATGTTTTTTCCCTTTCACACTCATTTTTTAATGAATGAATCAGACAGGGTGTGAAAGAGAGACTTTGGGGATGGTGTGTTTAGAAACCGATTTCTCACTCTGGAAATGGTCATCGCGTATGTGACATCAAATTGATACGGTTGGCATGTGAGAAAGAGAGTTAAAAAAATAATATTTCAAAGAGAGTATAAATATTCATGACAAGCTTTTACAATTTGCCATCACCACCAACAACAAAGAAATACTAATATCACCACTAGCTTGAAAAAACTGCACTGCAAAGAACAAGCTGATGTCCTGAAAACAAACTGGAATATAAAAGCCCTAATTGATTATTTCATTATTGAGAAATAATGATTTGTTTTTGTAAAACTAATGATTTCACATAAGAACTCAGAGTGTTGTTGATTAAAACTAAAACTATTAAAGAACGTTTTACTAATTGAAAAAAAACCCTTACAATTAGTATCGTACATAGGAAAAAACAATGGATAATGGGACATTTTAAAAGTAAGTATATGCTTGCTCTCACAGTCCACTTTTCAGACAATGCTTTTAGTGTGATTTGTATCTTTTCTTAGAGGTTTCCAACATGATCAATCTCCTTTCAAGTTCCGTATTTAGTAATTTATACAGATTATGGAGTATGTATTAATTACCATGAAAGCCAGCCCACAATACAGTGTCACTTCAAGATATAAAGACATGATTTGTGGGCAAGCACATGGTGGAAGTGTGTTTAAGTGTGTTGGGGGAAGTTGTGGGAACCTCCAGAGGACTGAGTACTGGAGCTTCCAGTGGATTTATGGACTGATTGGACGTTACTCATCCTAATCAGCACCAATACACATCGCTTTAATGAACTTACAAAGGCTTCTGGTACTGTGCTGACTGTCTGAGACTGAAATCTTGACAATGATTGTTTAGCCTATTACTTAAAAAAAAAAAAAAAAAAAATCTGTGTCAATTTCCATTTACAGTATAAATTACAACCCATCCAGCATGTCCTAACCAGACACAACAAGGCATGTTTTCATCCACAAGCTATTAGATTTGACATTACTGAAAACATGTGATGTGGCACAATAATCAATAAAAAGATATCTGAAAAGCCACACTATGGAATTCTGGGCTCTCTGTTGACATCTGTGGTTTAAACTTAAAACTGCAAGTTGTTTGCAGAGTAAAGTTACTTCAGCACAGGTTTGAGATACAACAATGGTTGCCATTGGTCTGACTGATCTGACCATCTACACCAAGACCTCTGAAAGTAAGAAGAAAGTCCTACAAAAGGAAAATGTCACCTGAGCAAGCAAATAATCTGCCTTAAACCCCAGGGGGACCCATTATAATGCCTGATTAAACAAAAAATTATAAAGATTTATAAAAACATAACTGAACATTTGCCTTTGCCAGGGATTTCCAACCCCGCTCCTAGAAAGCTACCATCTGTCAGATTACAGCTTCAACCAAACACAACTTAACCAGCTAATCAAGGTGTTCAGGATTACTTGATAATTACAGGCAGGTGTGTTGGAGCAGGGCTGGAACTAAAGTCTGCAGGACAGTAGCTCTCCAAGAGCAGGGTCGGAGATCCATGACCTAGAAAACAGACAAAGCTAGTAGTTATCTTGCTAATTAAATTAAGACAAAAAGACACAAAGAACAACAAATGTTCAGGTAAAAGCAATTTCCAAATAGTGGCAGATACTATTTGCACCTCAGTGTATTGTAGTACATTATAAAATAGTATGCAATAATACCAACATGGGGACCTTACTTCTTGTTCTCCTTAAAGCAGTGTTTCTCAGTCCTGTTCCTGGGCCCCCCAGCACTACATATTTTGCACAACTTTTTTTTTTTTATTTTGCCATAAAATCAAGAATTCATTCTCATTAACCTTTATTTAACCGACCAAAACACAAAGAAAAAAAATGTCCAGTGTTTTCAGTGGCCACTTTTAATTTTATTTTGTAAATATAACAAATTTTGATTTTCATGGCTGCAACACACTCCAAAAAGGTTGGGACAGAGGCATGTTTAACACTGTGCCACATCAACTTTCCTCTTAATTACAATGTTTAATTGTTTGGGAATTGAAGATACTGATACTTCAAGTTGTGCAATCAAAATTGCTGTCCAATCTGGCTTGATAAAAAACCTTCAGATGCTCAGCAGTCTGTCATCGTCGTTGTCTGATTCTCCTTTTCATGACTGGTCATTCATTTTCAATAGGAGGCAGATCTGGACTGCAGGCAGGCCAGTCTAGCACATTCAGTCTGTGTCTACGAAACCACGCTGTTGTAGCACATGCAGAATGAGACCAGGCATTGATTTGATCTAATAACCATGGACTTCCCATGAAAGACGTCATCCTGATGGCAGTATAATGTGTCTGTACTATCCCAATGCATGCCTCCATTTCAATGATATCTTTGCACATATTCCATATTCACCAATGCCGTTTGCTCTGCTGCACCCCCATACCATGACATTTGTTTGCGTTTGCATCTGTCGCTGATGAAAGTCTGGATTGTCTCTTTGGTCTTTGGTACTAAGAACTCGACATCCATTTTTCCCAGAAACAAGCTGAAACGTGGACACGTCTGACCACAGCACACATTTCCATTGTCTTCTGAGATGAGCTCTGGCCCAGAAAACCCCATTTTTCTTACGCAATGCCATCTGAGGGCTCAAAGGTTGTCCACATTCACCTGAGGTGTCTTGCCTTGTCCTACACAGACTGACATTTCTCTGGATTCCCTGAATCTTTTCGCAATATTATGTGTGGTAGTTGGTAAAAGGCCTAAATTCTTTGTGATTTTCTATTAAGAAATGTGATTTTTGATTTGTTTGACACTTGTGTCATGAAATTTGGCACAAAGTGATGAGACATGATCTAACTTCGCTTGCAAAGACTGAAATGCTCCTTTTATACCCAAACATGATATCTTCACCTATTTCCATTTCACCTGCTTACTGTGAACTGTTTCAAAAAAAAAAAAAAAAGTTTAATTTGGATATTCTAAAACTTTTTCACTGTACAAAATAAAATTAACAGTTGGCCACTGAAAACATTGACAAATTTTTCTTTGCACTTTAGTCAATTAAATAAAGGTTAAAGAGAATGAACAGAGAACATATTCTTGATTTTATGGCATTTCATGAAACTTTTTTTTTGGAATTGGAGTTGTACCTACCCCTAGCTTCACGATCAATGTGCCAGCCCGATCAACTCAAGGGCACCACATCTAACTTTATATCCACTTTTCAAATGTTTTCATCATTTTTATTAAAAATGAACGGCCTCAAGCTCATGTATACAAAGGGAAAAGAGAAAAGAACTCAAATGAAAGCTGTAAGTAAAAAAAGTATGCAAAATCTGTTTCCACATGGAGTGCAAATTTCAACCAATGGGATTACAACGGGTTACCCAGAATGACACAGAAAGCAAGAAACCAACAAAATGACCTACCACTTGTGACCACAACTGGTTTGTTTTTAATCGATTGGCGTGGCATGTCTGGTAAGGACTTGGTGTTAGAATACTAGTAACAATGCAAAGTAGAAATACTAACCCTTCTGAAATTATGGGTACTCAAACTGTTTCCATGGAAATCGCTACAAAAAACATGACTACTAATTGAGATCTAAAAAAAAATAACAACCAAAAACATCCTTTTACAGATTTTTGACTATGGAACTGAAATAGATTAGAGAAAGAAGATTAGAGAAGTATTTTTAAGTTACAATAAACATTTTCCTTTTTCACCTGTTACATTATTGTTTTTCACAGTGTTGAGTTTTAGTGAATTGCATGGAAACCAATGGGGGTCAATTTGAAATTTAACACCACTATAGTCACCAAAATTTGTACAGCCTTTCTAAAACATCTACGTGTCGAAACTTTTTATGTAAATTTGTGACACTAACTGAAATCAGCCACACAATTTTCAGAAGAAATTAACTAGAGTTTCAAGCCTAAAAAACGAATAAGAGGAAGGTACTGTATGTTTACTCTGTATGGAAAAAAGAAAAATGTTGGAGGTCAGTCAAATTTGAGAGCTTTGCAAAAGCTACTAAACTCCTTCGAAATTGATTGATTTGTGTTGGTATGCAGACTTTGACTGACAGGAGGTGGGGTACAACCCATGCTGATAGGCTAATAAACAACCTCATAAAGAGAGAGATTACTGCTGCTAGAGAGAACAGTCTTCGCCATCACCAAATGACTTCCCACAACTCCTTTTGATTGACAAGTCTGACATATGAAATAGTACATTTATTCCCAGGTGATAGGCAGATGGAGAGAGAGAAACAAAAAGAAAGAGAGATAGTGATAAAGAGAAACAGACAGAGGGGCTGCTAGAGTTTCCTGGCAGGCAGGGTATGTTTTTAAGATTTTTACTCCCCCCAATCAAAAGGATTCCTTGTCGCATGTGCTAAATTTAGCACAGATGCAATTAGCGGAAGAGTCACACAGTCACTCCTGGAGCAGCTGAACAGCCAGAGATGAGCAGAGGCTGGTTTTGAGTGAAGCAGCGAATCCATGTCTATCTCTGCCCCCCTCTCTCTACTCGCACCAGGAAGAGTGTAGGCTGATCTATTTTATTCACCATGAATGTTTTCCTCACCACATTTTTATTAAAAGGATACATTCAAGGGAGGGAAAGCGAGAGTTAGAGTGAGACAGAGAGAGCGTTGAGACATGACCTCATGGCTAGTCTGTGTGATTTGCACGCGGTCATTATAATGCTTGGGTTACGTCATGCCCTGATTGGTTGCTGTAGCTCAACACAGGGCAGGTTCGTACAGCTGTGGCCACAGCTTGTACCACTAGACACGAGATCTGGCACAATAGCAAAGACATAATAAAGTCCAACTGTATGTTTCCCTCAGGCCAGTGATTTCTCAGAAATTGTACCCTGGTCCAGGGTAAAATCTATAACTGAGAGCGTCTTATATTTTTAATCAAGTTTTAGTAACGCAACCAAAACATGTTCACTGTGACGAGTCAGCTGTCTCCCCCCTGCTTATCATCGTCATCCTGTCCGGTAATCGCCACCCTTCACCAGGCTCCCAACAGGAGTGGGTGTGCGAGAGAGGAGTGGCGCCGAAACAGCCAGGTCTGGCGGCGTGTGATGAAGCGCACCTGATACAAATGAAGCCTCATCACCGGAGCTCCTCGGGAGACCGGTCTCTTCCCTGTGCATGCACGCTGGTGTCATCGTGTGTTCAGGAAGGATGCGTTGAGGGAACGAGTGCCAAGGTGGACGAAGCCACTAGATGAAGCCGCCGCCTCTCGCGCCACGCATCTCAGCGGGGAGCGGGTGCGGCCGCCGGACTCCGTCCTTTACCTGGACCCTTCCTTCTCGAACACTGCCCCTCCTTCACAGAGCCCCCAGCACGACAAGGACACCAGAATCCCTGTTTATTCTGGACACGTTTTGGATATTTTATGTTCAATAAAAGCCTCTCCGAGGCCTGACGTCATGCCCACTGTGTCTGTCGTTTGCTCCTCCCACCACATTCACGTACCGAGTCAGGTTGTATGACCAGCATTAACATGCAGTTTATGTTTCAAAGCATATCTGGTCACAGTTAATGTTAATTTTGTTCAGTGAGGAAAGAGAAAAAATGAATAAATAAATTTTTGTAAACAGTGAAAGGTGAGGGATTAAAGGAGAAGTTCACTTCCAGTACAAAGATTTACAGATAATGTACTCACCCCCTTGTCATCCAAGATCTGGGCTCAACAATAACGAGTGCCCGATGGCCCAGGGCCAGCGTGAAAGATGCTTGGGATAGTTGACGAATCTGTCACCTGATACACCTGTGTTGTCACAAAAGTTTATCATTTGCACGTGTTTTTAAGCCATGTTCATTTAAAATTTCAAGCAATCACAGAGAGACGCGTTTCTGATGGACAGATCAATAAAAGACAGTCTATAAAAGTATGTCAAAATACCTGTCTTTATGAGTAGCTTTAACAATGATTCATCTATATTTAATTTATACAGTGGAGTACAGATGCACCGATCGACTGGACATACTTCAACCGATCTCTGTTCCGAGCTTGCACACAAACTGCATGCAATCATTTTTCAAAATGTCACGTGTGTGGAAATATTACGAACTCTTTAAACGTTTGTTAAAGGGGTCATCGGATGCCCATTTTCCACAAGTTGACATGATTCTTTAGGGTCTTAATGAACAGTCTATAATATACTTTGGTTAAAAATTCTCAATGGTTGTGTAAAACACCCTTTTTACCTTGTCAAAATGAGCTTTGCAAAAATCATCCCATTCTGAGGGATTGTTCCTTTAAATGCAAATGAGCTCTGCTCGCCTCGCCCCTCTCTTCTCTCTGTTGCTCTGAGAGATTGTTTACTTTAGCCGCATTTAGCGTGTTTAGCCGCGAAACTTGCTATCTAGCATGTTACAAGGAAAGGTGATTGCAGAGATTCATAAAAAAACCTTATACTCACTTCTGCTGTAGGTGAAGCTGGATCACAAATGATTTGCACGAACACAGAAGCATTTATGTAGATCAGGAGGCACATTCCCTTCACAAACAAACGTAATCCACTGCATCTTCAGTGGCTCAGATGTCGGAAGTAAAAGACAACCACTATGTTCATTATTACATCCAGCAACACAACACCTCAATCGCTCAATCGGAGACATTCTTGTCTAACTTACACCTCTGCACCAGCATCGAAACAATGGAGGTCGGACTGTTACAGCTGATCTGAGGTAAGACACTCATGTCAATCAACTATCACGGGAGCGGCCTCTGTCGGTGTGACGCCACACCGACAGGCATCTGAGAATGGCTTGATTTGAAAAAGGGGATATTATTTTTACAGATTAATTAAAAACCACTGCATGGATTTTTATCATTATAGGGTAGATGTGTACATACACAACACACATTAATGTTCAAACAACATGTAAAAGTGAAGTTTGCATCCGATGACCCCTTTAACATAGGTCATGGCGTTTTCTTTTTATTTGCCTCTGTATAATTCAGGTGCTGCTTTGTTTACAGCTGTAACCAGGGAAACGCTGTATCATTATTCCATTAAGAAACTGAATTTGCATTCATTCAGACTGTCTGCTGTTTTTCCCTAAAGCATATTTTCATTTGTAATAAAATAATAATAATAAAATTATTTTTAAACAAACAAATAATGTTTGAACTTAATATTTGTTAGGCTAGTAGGTTTTGCTGTGATATTGAAATTGGAATCGAGAATTGTACAATTTAATTGGTATGTAAAATTGTGATGTCATATAAGCTTATTTATTAAAATAAAAAATAACATGGGTGAAAAACAATGATAACAGCAAGTAAAAAAAAATGACCGGGCAAGTAAAAAAATTGAACCACTGGCCCGACTGGGCCAGTAGAAAAAATCCTTAGCGTTGAGCCCCGAAGATGTTCATGTCTTTCTTTCATAATTTCTTCAGTCGTAAAGAAATTATGTTTTTTAAGGGAAAACATTTCAGCATTTTTCTCCATATAGTGGACTTCTATGGTACCCCGAGTTTGAACTTCCAAAATGCAGTTTAACAATCCCAGATGCGGTTGTAAACGATCCCAGCCGAGGAAGAAGGGTCTTATCTAGCAAAACGATTGGTTATTTTCATAAAAATAATACAATTTATATACTTTTTTAATATCAAACGCTCGTCTTGTCTTACTCTCCCTGAACTTCTCTTTTCCAGTTCATGACAGTTAGGGTATGTCGAAAAATTCCCATATCATGTTCTCCCTCAACTTTAAAATCACCCTATATTGCTGTTTCACCTTTTTTGTTAAGGGTGTTTGATCTTCTTTGCATGTTCACTTTGCATAGACTGGGTCGGTACTTCTGCAGCGATGTAGGATGATTTTGAAATCATTTTTGAAGTTAGGATTGGAATTTTGACATACCCTAACTGTCTTGAGCCAGAATACACAGAGTTTAGGCAGAGCAAGACAAGACGAGCGTTTAAGATTAAAAAGTATATAAATTGTATTATTTTTATGAAAATAACCGATCATTTCGCTAGATAAGACCCTTCTTCCTTGGCTGGTAGTTTACAACTGCATTTGGGATCGTTTGAAGCCGCATTTAAATTGCATTTTGGAAGTTCAAACTCGGGGCACCATAGCAGTCCATTATATGGAGAAAAATTGTTTTCCTCAAAAACATAATTTATTTACGACTAAAGAAAGACATGAACATGTTGGATGACAAGGGGGTGAGTACATTATTTGTAAATCATTATTTTTTAAATTTTTGTTCTGGAAGTGGACTTCTCCTTTAATTTCAGTATAAAATTAACAGTATGAAAAAAACACATATTTTAGATCTTAAAAAAAAATCAGCTATGCTATATTTCACCCTTCAATTTTTCCATAATCCATTACACTTGGTTGTAAACAATGCAGATGATTATATTTCATCACAAACTTTTCAGTCATTGTCTATAATCTGTTCTGTACACTGCGCCTTTAAAATTATTGAATTGCAGCATGTAATATTAACTTTACAAACCATTCATTATTACCATTCAACATATATTTGTTTCAAAATTTGTTTGTAACTCAAAATTACAATATTCCAACTTCACTCGAAAGACACAATAACTAATCATTCACTTGTGTAACAATTTAAGTAAAATTAGTTTGCTAATAAAGATAAAAAGCACAAAAATCAAATAACACTACAAATGTAATTCAAGTCACTTGTGGAGACTCACCTCGTATCACCTCAGCATGGTGGCCAACTCTGAGAAAAGAGTGTGTCTTCTGGGGATTGTGCTGCTGGGGCTTTAGGTTCCTGGTGGACACTGAACACCTTTTCTGATGAGGAGATGTGGTAGCTTTTGTGATGGGAGTGCAGCTGTCTCTCTCTGGACCCTTATCATTCTTCTGAACCTCATCTTTCTGAAATAGAACCTCTTACTTTTAAGAAATGTAAGTTAATGCTTTCAAGGCTAACCTTTCTTAGGTTATCATTAGTGAGAAACCAAAGGCGTAGCATTTTAGCATCAAGCGCACATGTACAAGAATTTGATATAACAATGTACGTGCATATATTAAAAGGCTCCTATAAGAGAAAAACGATTTACCTTAAAGTTAAATAAATCCTTGTTTGGCCAGGGAAATACCTTTTACCGACCAGCGAAATAATTTTCCCTCACACAAGCTCAGTCAAGTCACGTGGCTTGTATTTTCAATCATTAGAATGAGAAAATAGCGATGCCCGATTCTAATGAATCGTTCCTGTGAGTCGGTTCTTTTCCAAATGGTTGAAATGTGGTCTCAATCGGTTCGCGGTTTAGTTCAAATCGGTTCATAGTTAAATCAGAATCGTTTGCACCGGTGCTTGTTTTTACTACGTAGTAACACGATATACGTTGGACCACGTACAACAACAAAAACAGCAAAACTCGTTGTGTGGAGTGGATGTTTATTTGCAATCCGTACAAATAAATTACATAAGCGTCTAATCGTTGTTTTCTGCGACGTCTTAAAGATAAATAACCTTGACATCCGGGAACGACTATGTAGTATCGAAGGTAAATACATTTTATGATCAAAAGAAGACTAACAGTAGCCGACATAGGATAGGAGTACCACGTATTTGTTTGGTAATTTTCATCATTTGAATAATAGTACAAGTAAATATGCTGCTCCCAAATAACTTGTTAATTAATTATTTTTCTTAAAAAATAGCTTTGGTGCAACAAATAACAAAACACTCTTTTTCTTTATAAGGGGCTTGTGCTTCAGTACGAAGAAAGGGTAGCCTCTGGTAACATATACATCATATAAATAGTTTTTAGAAGACCAGCTTGAGGGTGTAACAACTTTTTGTATGCTAACTTGCAACTTTGTTAATGTTTATTTCTGTTTGGTTATGGTTATTTATGATTCCTGTATACTGCAAATTGCATATCCTCCTACTGCAGCATTTGTTGTTTACTATAAAAAAAAAAAAAAAAAAACACATCACCAAAGCCTGTTTAAAAAGGCTCTTTCTCACCAACAAGACCAATTACATCACATTACAGTGACATAAAAGTACCTGTTCTATGCTGAGCATGACCAGTCACAGTAAAGTAATAAGGAGATAATATTATTCCTAAACACCAGAAAAAAAAAAACAGGCAACAATTATTCCAGTGGGCATCTAGATGTAGTGGAAGTCTGCCAAACATTACTTTTCCTGGCTGTGGAATCCCCATAGCCTTCCAGATGATCAAAGAGTTGGGAAAGGGTGACTTTTTTTTTAAGCTGAAGTTCATGATGATGTCAATCTGACCTTAACTTTGTGTGTGGCACATTTCAGGGTGGAATGTTTTGTGAACCTGTCACAATGTAAGCCAGGCTTTCCAAAGAGGTTGTTACTGAAGAGTGGGGCAGCGGCAGCTATATTGGATTCAACAATAAACCCACAATCCAATGTGGTATGATGTAAGTAAGCTTTGTAACTCATTTTACATATTTTATAATAATAACAGAGGTCATTCACATGGGTGAAAATGTGGAACCAATTTACAATCCTTTTGCTTCAAGAAACCTTGACTAAATGAACTTCAGGGAAAGAGACAACAATGTGGCATCTTTAAATATTTGACCATAAAAAAAATTCTATACTTTTCTTTTTATGTTTGTCTTTCACTGTTGTAGCTTCAACTCTGGAGTTCTATACTGTACAGTAAATACTTTTTATTTGACTCAGTTACTAGAGCACATTGCATACAGTATTTCATAGCAGAAAGAACTTCCCTTCACAAAATTCCAGCAATATTGCATGCAGTCATACCCAAACTCAAGCAAACACACACACACACACATACATATCCACCTTCAACTCAGGCGAATGATGAGTAATACACGGCATCTTGCTGTCTCTCTTTCTCCTTCCCCGCTCATCCTCTCCTGACATTTCTTGGCTCTCCCCCCATCTCCCCCTCACTCAGGAGCTGTGAGTGTGTTTGACCTTAAACCGTTCCTCTGCCTTTACACTGTCAGCTTCAGTCTGTGTTCTCAGGGCCTGAGAGATCCCCGCCTGCAATATGTCTGCCGACAACCCATAAGAAACGACTTGCTCTGTGTTTATCTATTAATAATTGAGCAGTTCTGAAGATGGGAGGGGGGCAGTTTGTCACAAGGGGAATTTATACCTTTCACTAAGGTTTGGGCTAAACGGCACTTTCTTCCGAGCTGAGAGACAGAAGAGAGGGAGAGAAAGGAGAGCTTAGTGTGTTGTTGTTATCCATAGCTTAAGGGTGTGTTTATGTATGAGTCTTTGGAGAATGAAATGGCATAACCTTGTGTCTCCTCTTCGTAGTCCTGTGCTTATCTATCTGTGTGTACATGTCAGGGTGTGGAAAAATTATTAGATATAAATGTTAAAAATGCAAATTGTGTTTGCTTATATATAGCCAGAGAGGTCTATAATACCTGTAGAAAGTATCTGTTAACATTCATCTTAATGCCAGTGCCCTGGCTGACATGGTACCCCCTTACAGGATCTTTGCTCATGAGCACTCAGTTCTAAACATGATATTTGGACCAGTCACCTGAGTCATAAATGCTATACTATGGAGCTGCAGGGAATTAACATCATGACAGCACACAACCACATAAACCCTTGAAGATTAAACTATTCATTTAAATTTGGTCTGGCAAACAATTAATTTATATGAATTGCATCCAAAATAAAGGTTTGTGTTTATATACTATATGCGTGTGTACTGTGTATATTTATTATATAAATACACTCACATACATGTATATATTTAAAAAATATATTTAAATGTGTATGTATAGTTATACTTGCATAAAATATAGATGCTATATAAATCTAAATATTTGATATAGAAATCTAAAATGTTTTTCCTTAATATATATGTGTTTGTGTGTGTATTATATATAATAAATATACAGAGTACACACACATATAGCATGTAAACATAAACTTTTATTTTGGATGGGATTAATCGTTTGACAGCACTAATTTAAATGCATAATTTTACTGGTGAATTTTGGAATAATTAAATCTTTAAATCTTGGAAATTTTTGAAAAGTAAAATAATAATTAAAAAAAAAAAAAAATTATATTTTAAACGTAATTTATTCCTGTAATGGCAAAGTTGAATTTTCAAGAGCCATTGCTGCAGTCTTCAGTCTCACAAGATTCTTTAGAAATCATTCTAATATGCTGATTTGATGCTGACTTTCGTTAATATTTTTGTGGAAACCTTGATACTTCATTTTCTTTGATGGATAGAAGTTCAGTGAACAGCATTTATTTGAAATAGAAATCTTGTGTGACATTATACATGTCTTTACTGTCACTTTTGATCAATTTAATGTGTCCCTGCTAAATAAAAGTATTATTATTATTTTTCTTAATCTTAATTTCTATTCTAAATCTTACCCTAAACTTTTGAATGGCAATTCAACTGTAATTTCACTGTAATTTAACAAAAATATTAAGCAATTTTTTTTTTGGAGCACCAAATCATATTAGATGATCAAATGATCAGTTTTGCCATGACAGGAATAATTTTCATTATTATTTCTTAATTTACAATATCACTGTTACTTTATTTAAGACCAAATAAATGCAGCCTTGATGAGCATGAGATGCCTTTCAAAAACATTAAAAAGTATTTAAAATGAATAATAATAGTTATTATTAATCATTGCAATCATGCCATAGTGAGTTTAAATTAAATAATTTAAAAATACATATAAAACACATTTTTAAATGTGTCACACATTTCTTACTATATTTTTTAAATACATTTTTAACATGGTTTGGTTTGCAACCAAATGTTACAGAAAACCGTATGTTCAAGATTGAAAACCAAACAAGTTTATTGTCAGAATACATATTTTGTCAGTGGAGGAAGATGCTTTATGCCTGTAGAATGCTCTCTCTCACACACACAAACAAACAAACAAACAAACAAACAAATAAATAATGAAACATCATACACCCGCAAGTGATCAATGTGCAAAGTATTTGTTGTAGTCTTGCAGAACCTACAGACTGGTCAAAAGGGAGACAATTAGGACACCTTATTTCACCATATATATTTCTGGAAGTGCATATAAATATAAAGCCCTGAGAGAAAAAAAAAAAGAGGTGCTTAGGAGTGCATTTAAACAGGTAACGATCAGTCGAGCTCCTTTTATTCCCTCTGTTTGTGTTGTATTCACATCTGAGGATACCCTTACCTCTCACTTTCTCTCTAATTAAGTAGCCTTTAAACATTTTCCCTGCTGAGAGCTCGCTGTCAGAACAAAGTAGACATTGTTTTTCCCTTTGAGGCTCTTAGTGAGCGGGAGCCTCCTAACGTTACTGCGGGCCGATAGGGCGGCGGTCCTTAGAGGCCTGTGATGGAGTAAGACGTGGAATCGGCCCTATCTCCTGTCTGGAAGGACGATTGTTTAATGGGAAAAAGATTGCTGTGTTCACTGCTGATTGCATTTGGACAGGGCAGCTGATGACGCTGGGAGGTTCCTCAGCCCTGGAGGACAATGATTAGTGGAAACTGGAGACGAGGAAATTCAACTTCCCATGGAGTTGAAGGGCAGCGGGTAATGACCCGGTATGGGCTTCCCCTCGGTTAGTTGAGACAACCTCTGTTTACATACAATGAGCTCTAATTGGGATGGTACTGGTTTTTATTATGTGCCATTTCTTAAATGCAAAACATGTCACGAGCACTGAGGTTGAAATAGACACTCTTCCTTCCGTGTGTCAGGAATTTCACGCCATTTATGGCAGTCACCGGATGCCTACTCGCCTTAAAACGCCTCGGATGTCTCAGTTGAATTGATGTTTTTGACAATTCAGGGCTTAAGCAAAATGAAGATGCTTCGATTCAAAACAGCGCAGTCATGAAGATGGATGTGGGCGGTGCAAAAAACTGCCCTCCGTTCTGATCCCAGAATCTGCCTATCAGTCAGGCTATGCGCATGCCCCCACAAGCCTCATTCTCTCTGATATGGAAAAAAGCACCACATCACGCTGATATATTTACATTCATATATCATTAACTGACTATCAAACCCCTCCAGAAACAGAAAGAATTCTCTGAAGGGTGGCCGCTGTCTTTCTGCATGGCTCATTAGTGCATTGCCCTCGCACAAACGTATCAACAATGTTCTAAAGCTAATACACTCTTAGATTTCCTCTCCTCATGATATAGGCAGAGAGGAACGGGGGTCAGACGTGCGTTTGAGTGCAGGCGATTGCCTCTGCACAGAAATGATTTATCAGGCATTGCTGTTCCGCTCCGCTCTGTAGAGTTTCCTATTGATGTGACGAGTTGAAATGGTTTCTTCAAGAGAACGACAACGTCAGTAGCCACACGAGACGCGTCTGCACGAGCGTACGCACACACGGTTCCTCTCATCAGATGCCTCTCTGCTTTTAATTTGCTGCAGACTGCTTGTTTGAGTACACAGGGAAGCAGGGATGAAAGATAGCGCCGTACCTTCCAAGTGTATCCCACTTTCGTGTCGTTGTTTGATAGCTTTCACGATCGCCATTATGAAGGATCGAAAAAAGCATAATGAATGTTTGCGCTACTTTTTAAGTCATCTGAGGTGGTTTTAACTGTGTGTTAATTACGTAAATTGGTGATGATTGGCAGGTGGTGTTTCTAGATTATTTTGCCTAAAACTTCTGAAGATTCTCAGTTTCTAAGGCAGAATTATTCAGATGCAGAGTGATAATACATTGAAAGCCCATCAAGATCAATTCTTCTTCTCTGTAAGTACAAATCATTCAGTGTAGAGTGTAAGATTCTTAATGCATGATATGGGGTATGGCAATCATTTAATATAGCTCGGATTCTTCTTTTAACACACACACAGCTTGCAGAGCCAGCCTAGTGTCAGCTGCACACATCAAAGACGGCGCTCGAGGTGAGAACATGAGCTTGTGAATGAGATATTAGCAGTACGCCACAATGCAGTCAAGCTAAGATTCTACATGGCAGCAAATTGCAGTGTTGTGACCATTGGCTCATCATCAGGTACAATAAGATGAGTATTTATTGTAGACTAGAGAGACTTAAAATGAAAGAAGCAGTACTTGCATGATGGGCTAATGGAATGTAGACCTCCATTAGAGATAATTTAAAGCAGACCGAAAGCTTTGTTGTGAAAAAAGTGGATTGATGTTAGCAATTATGTAGCTGTGGTAGTTCTAGCTATGATGTTATCAATATATTCTTGCAGTCGGAGACATGGCCTAGTAGTAAACAGTGTGCTCCAGGTGCATTCAGCTGTGGTGCTTATGGAGACGCAAGTTCAGCTCCGGCCTGCATCTTGTTCTGATGTAATGCCCCAAACTCTTTTCAGTCTTCTTGTCAATGAAAAAGCATAAAAATTTTATTGTAAAAAGTGTGGCTAATAATAATTTAAAATATAGTAATCATAAACCATTTCAATATTTGCATTAGAATTATTTAAGTATATTTTATTACATAAATTATGATTGTTAAATAGGCCTCATTTCAATGATTTTGCCCCTACTAAAATGATCAAAAGTTAGTGTACTTCCTAGTGTAGTACCAAAAAGGTGACGCACACTAGAAGCACGACACTGTTTGAGACCAAGTATGGTAGAATCATGATGTCTGAAGAAAATAAGGAAAATTCAATGTAAAAATTATTTGTGAACAGAATATTTTTAGTGTGTATCATTTAGTGCCATTTAGTTTTAATTAAAAATAAATTGATTTAATCCATTATTTAATAAAAAAAAAAAGCTGACCAATGTTGTCCTCTAAACAATGTGCAATTTAAAGGCAATGAAAACAAATAAAGTAAATGTATAAAGCCTGTTTCCGCCAATGAATAAAAAATCAAAAAGGTCATTGCGAATTTTTATTAATTCTGACTTTTCTGACTTTTTTTTCTGACTTTTCTGACTTTTTTCTGACTTTTGCTTTGCGTGATATAAATTCGAAATTTCGAGTTTTAAAGTTAGAATTGCCAGATATAAACTCAGTTTTTTTTCAGAATTGGGTGTAATAACCTCGCAACTGCGAGGAAAAAAATGGCAATTGCAAAAAAACAAACAAAAAAAAACAGATTTGCGAGATGTAAACTTGCAAGTCGCGACTAATCGCAATTCTGAGAAAAAAAACTTGCATTTCTGACTTGCAATGTAATTGTAACATATAAACTCGCAATTCTGAGAATATCAGTCTTTTTTTCACCTCAGAATCGGACTTTATAACTCGCAATTGCGAGTTTTGTTTCATAATTCTAAAAAACAAAGCAGAATTGTGTGAAAAAAAGACAGAATTGCAAGATACAAACTCACATTTTTGGGGAAAAAAGGTTTTCTCTCGCAATTGCGAGTTCATATCCAGCTATTCAGACTTTTTAATTACTGAGAAAAAAGTCAGAATTGCGAGCACCTAAATTTAAAATTTAAACTGACTGGAAATAAAATTCTGAATAAAAAAAGTCCATCACCATCTTTTCGTCACAGAATGCTGTTGAACACCACATAACAAATTTGAAATAATTGGAAATGTTTGACTTTTTTTGTCCAGAAAAAGCAGCAATTCTGTGTAAATGCATGCATACTCTAAAGTATGCACTATTGAACATTATTATTGGATAAATTATGTGAGGTTGTGAGAAATGATTTTGAAGAGGGTTTTTTTTTTTTCCCCTCCCTTAAATGATCTTAGAACCAAAAGTGGCAACAGAGAATACAGTACATCCTGTACTTCAGCATTTTTGGAGGATGATGTTACTAATGGATTTAGATGCACTGGGTTTAGAATATAAGGTCATTCTGTATAGTACCTAAGTTTTTCAGTAGCAGTTATTTAGTGTGATGTCTACAGTTGATTTACTGTAGTTGCCTAGTATAATGTCAGCATCAGTATGTAGTAATTATGCTATATCAGAGTCTCAGTGCTAGTTAAGTGTATTAAAAGCTGCACCAACAGTATGTTGGCTGTGAGAGTGCCTCTGCAGGTTCTCACCCAGGTGAGGGGAACTTTGAAGAAAAACTCTGATCTTCTCTCCCAGTTCTCCAGGCGCTTTGTTCTGGTTAAGCAGGCGAAGCAAACACAAAAACCATCTCTGCACACTTTTAAAATAATCATCACAAGGAAGGCGAGAGACAAAGAGAAGAGGCGAAGATACAGAGAGAGAGAGAAAGAGAGAGAGAGAAGGGGGAAAGGCTCAGAGAACAAGGTGAGAATGTGTAAATTTTTCATCCAGGCATCAGGCTCAGGATGGCAGAGGATTGTAGTGCTGGATTAACGGTTCTAAGCCCTAACAAGGGCTGCTGAGAACGTGGCCATGGAGCAGAGATACTGCAGGAGACACACGGATCAAAAGCAGCTGGTTTCCATGACATTCAGAGTCTTCGCAGCTAATTACGCTGGCCAGGGATCTCCCCCCTCCAAAAGTCTGGCTCACACCAAGTTCAGAACAATGCACACAGCTGCTCGCTTCACAAATCTCATGTATCCCACCATGTAAAAATATAGAGTAGATCTGACAGCACAAGCCTGGAAGTATGTGAAAATTACACATGAATAGAAATGTGTGTGCTGTTCTATTTTAATGTCCAAGATAAATGCATTATTGAAGTAAAGTCAACATGAAATAAATATGTACTCTACTTACAGTTCATGCACATTTCTGGTCTAATAGTTACCGATTATTCAGTGCATTGTCATCCAAAGTAATCAGTGTAACCTCTGAAAGGATACACTGTAAAAAACAATTTGTTGAGTCAACTTAAAATAATTTGTTACCCGGCTGCCTTAAAATTGTAAGTTCAGTCAACTCAAAAATGTTAAGTTGTACTTGAAATGTTAAGTTGTACTAAGTGACAACTTGTATATTTAAGTTGATTCAACTAAACATTTTTAAGGCAACTGGGTAACAAACCCAGCTTTTAAGTTTAACAAACCAATTTTTTTGTTTAGTCAACTCAAATATAAGTTGTCACTTAGTACAGCTTAACATTTCAAGTTGGCAAAACTTATGTAAATTGACTGAACATAAAATTTTAGAGTAAAAAATAATTTTAAGCTGACTCAACAAATTGTTTTTTAGTGTATAAATGTTTCTTTTCAATAAATGCCATTTAATCAGTTAACTTGTTTAACTGATTATATATATATACAGTATATATACAGTTAACTACATTAAAAGCTAATATGAAATGACATTTTACAGAATGCTATTGAACAGAATTAAATATAATGTTGAACAAATTATAATAATTTTCAGTCTTCATCCGAAATAATGACATATTTCTTTCTATTGATGCAGTTTAATGGCCATGTTAATCCTAACCAAACTTAGTCAAACTGTTGTTTGTTTTACCAAATTCTCATTTAGTATGACTCCATTCTGGTATGAAATGTCTACTTTTCAGGATCCAGTTGGATAAACTAAACTCCGCATTTCTGTATATTTTTTAACATTCCAAAATACATCAGATTATGAAAGTTATACAGGTTGCAAATGGAAATGGTCTTGACTTAAATATAGACAGATTAGAGTCAACAGAAATCTGCACCGCCCCAAGTGAAGCTTTAACAAGAAGACACCAGTAGCTTCTAGCACTTCTCTAATTTGAAGATTAGTTAGTCAGGTGTTAAGACTGGTGCAGTGTTTCTCTCCTGCATTTACATGCTTGTCTGGCATGCATGCAGCTGCTTGCTGTTGACGTTAATGTTCTTCAGTGGGCGGATTCGGCTTGAGTGGCAGAAACACTTGAAATGCTATTACGCCTCTAGTGGGCTCGCTTGCACTGGTGGCACGGCACGTTCCGTCAACACGGCTGCAGGATTCATATGAGGGCCCGCTCAGGAGACAGATTGCTTGTCACTACACGGCTTTGCATCTCCGCTGATGATGATAATCACAACGATTCCTCCAAGTGGCCGTAAACACGGAGAGTAAGACAGAAAGAGAAGGAGAGGGAGATGGAAATCTCTTAAGAAGAGTATGTATTGTCACATTCTGCAATCAAAACAGAGATTTGGACTTGAGACCGAGTTAAAGATGAATGTTCTCCTGGGATGGGTTTTCAGCTCCGAGGTGGCTTGTTTTGGGATTGTTTTCTCAACAGACAATGGTTTTAGATTTGGGTACTGTGAAAGATGGATCCTCGTAATGGGATTTTTTTTCCCCCCAACAAGGTGAAATTAGAGGCCTTTGTGATTGGTTTGCAATCAAAAATAAGGGGGTCTCAGTTGTGACATATTGAAAAAAGTATTGCTTTTTGGATTTTGTAATCAGTTCCATCTATCTGTGATGACATCAGTAGCCATTTATGACAAGTCTTACAGTTTTCTTGAAGTTAGCCTACTTGTCACACTGCCAAATAAAAACTCAAACTACAAACTACATTTTACACTGTACGAGCATCGTAGGTGCATTCATTTCTCTGGGATTAGGGTTTTACACTATTCAAAATTTCATTGAGAATGATTTTTATATTCAGTTCAATTCTTGAATTTTTATTGATTTTTAATTGAAATAGCAATAACACTTTAGTATAGGGACAAATTCACACTGTTAACTAGTTGCTTATTAGCGTGCATATCACTAGCATATTGGCTGCTAATTAGTACTTAAAAAGCACATATTCTGCATGACCATATTCTACATTCCTAATCTTACCTAATACTTAAAGGAGAACTCCACTTCCAGAACATCAATTTACAAATAATTTACTCAGCTCCTTGTCATCCAAGATGTTCATGTCTTTCTGTTTTCAGTCGTAAAGAGATTATGGTTTTTGAGAAAAGCATTTCAGGATTTTTCTCCATATAATGGACTTCATTGGTGCCCTGATTTTAAACTTCCAAAATGCAGTTTAAATGCAGCTTCAAAGGCCTCTAAACAGAGGAAGGAAGGGTCTTATCTAGTGAAACGATTAGTCTTTTTTTTTTTTCGGAAAATAAAAATTTGTATATTTTTTATTAAGCACAAAAGCTTGTGTAGCACTAGCTCTGGGATGTGCGTCCACGACGCTACATACTGTTGAATCACATTGAAAGGTCACGTGGAACGTAGGCGGAACTACAGACCCAGTGTTTACAAAGCGAACGCGCAAAGACTAAGGAAGTGCAAGTAAGTCAAAAGCTTTCGCCATACTCTACCTTACTGAGCCTGAGTACACAGAGAATGAACTTAGACGTGATTCGTAGCATCGTGAATGCGCATCCCAGAGCTAGTGCTACACAAGTTTTTAAGCACAACTTTTGTGCTTAAAAAGTATACAAATTCTATTTAAAAAAAAAAAAGGCAGATCGTTTCGCTAGATAAGAAACTTCTTCCTCGGCTGGGATGGCTTAGAGCCCTTTGAAGCTGCATTTAAACTGCATTTTGGAAGTTCTAAATTGGGGCACCAATGAAGTCCATTATATGGAGAAAAATCCTAAAATGCTTTCCTCAAAAACCATAATTTCTTTATGACTGAAGACAGAAAGACATGAACATCTTGGATGACAAGTGGGTGAGTAAATTATTTGTAAATTGTTGTTCTGGAAGTGGAGTTCTCCTTTAAACTTAACAACTTATATTAATAAACAGCGAATTAGGAGTTTATTGAGGCAAAAGTCATAGCAATGGTTTGTTAAAGGGGTCATCAGATGTCCATTTTCCACAGGTTGATATGATTCTTTAGGGTCTTGATGAAAAGTCTATAACATGCTTTGGTTAAAATTTCTCAATGGTAGTGTAAAAAACACCTTTTTTACCTTGCCAAAATCAGCTCTGCAAAAATCATCCTGTTCTGGTCAATGTTGCTTTAAATGTTAATGAGCTCTGCACGCCCGAACCTCTCTTCTCTGTGGAGTGACAAGCCTGTTTACTTTAGACCGCGCTTAGCCGCTAAACTTGCTAAATAGCATGTTATTAGGAAAGGCAATCACAAAGATTCATAAAAAAACCCATATACTCACTTCTGCCGCAAGTGAAGCTGGATCGCAAATGATTCACGCGAACATAAGCGGATATATGTAGTTCGGGATGCGCATTCCTTTCACAAAACAAACATAATCCACTGCATCTTCCATGGCTCAGATGTTGGGAGTAAATGACGACTAGTATGTTTATTATTATATCCAACAACACAACACCTCAATCGCTTAGGAGTCATTCTTGTCTACATCCCTGTTCCGGCATCGAAACAATGGTGATCGGACTATCTAAGAATAACCTTTGTAATTCTTAAGAAAGAGAATGTTTGTCAAGATAAAGAAATAAAAATGGTCTTGACAGCCTTGTTTGAAAGTAATTAAAAAAAAAAGGTTTAAATGTTTTTTATAGACTTTAAAGACATATTTAAGAGTAGACAAATACTTAATTTCCCAATATGCCTGTTATCTGTTGAATTTCTTTGAACTGCAGTTCAGTAAATTCTATTTCCTGTCATTCCGAATCATCTTCCTGTAGAGTGTGGCCAACTCAATTCAAATTCCAACTCAGGAATTGAAAAAGATCCAATTCTCAAATGGTAAATTCTGCCCAATCCTAAAGAGCTGAAAGGACATAAAGAGAAAAACATAAGGATTTCTAATGTTGCTACATAGTGGTGTAGGGAAAACAAACAGTTTCTAACGACATGAGGGAAAGTAAATGATTTTTGTTCTTTGGTAAACTATCAACTGTGAAAAACCAAAAGTGATATTTACTGTTAACCATTTGGCAGATGCTTTTATGCAAAGCAGCCTCCATCCATAGTAATCTTTTTCCCCCCTTAGTACTTGGTTCTAGCTTGGGAAACAAACCAACGACATTCCTGTTGCTAGTTCCATGCTCTATTGATTGAGTTATAAGAAGTCACCTGTTGGCTGGTTTCTGGATTGCTTAATAAATGCTATATTGAGATTTAAGAAATTGTTGAATAAAGTCCTTATTTTTGCACACAGAAAATAGTCTTATAGCTTCAGTATATTGCGGTTGACCCACTGGTGTCACATGGACTATTTTAACAATGTCCTTACATTTCTAGGCCTTGTAGTAGTTGCATTGCCATGTATGCAGGGTCAGAAAGCTCTTGAATTTCATCAAAAATATCTTAATTTGTGTTCTGAAATTGAACTGGTTTGGAACAACATAAGGGTGAGTAATTAATGACAGAATTGTCTTTTTTTTGGGTGAACTATCCCTTAAAGAATAAGATTATTACTTGCTATTTTCTTGTGTTACTGTAGCTCGTCTGGTTGAACATGACACTAGCAATGTTTGATTCCTAAAGGAGTTTGTGGTCTAATGAATGCATATCTTGAATACATTGCAAGTAATTTTGGAGTCCAAAAAGGCTGTGCCAATGCTCAGATGCAAAGTACAGTTTTAAGAATCTTTAAACTCAATAGTAAGGTTGTAATAGTTAGATCTCATATGTAAATGTGTGTTTTACCTCTTCATAGATTGTCTTTAATTAATAATGCTCACTTCTAAATTCAACACCAGCAGATTCACACCAAATCAGGTGTGTGAAGCCGTCTGTGAGTGTTTCATGCATGAAGTGCATTGTGCTTTCGTAACTCAAGCACATCAATTATTTTTAGGCAAAATGTGCTGATGTATTATTTTTAAACTCGTTACTGAACTTCAGTTATTCAGGTCTTGTGAACCTACTGTATGAGCCAAGGTTATTATAGTTATGTAAAACTATTAAAAACATTTTTGTTAATTGAAATTTGAAATTAAACATAAATATTGGATGAAGACTGAAAATTAGTCATGCTGCCTTGGCAACTAACTGAAATAAGTTGAAGTTGAAGCACTAAACTGGAAAAAAAATAAAACGTTTTAAAATCTAAAACTGAAATAAAATAATAAACCTTAATAGTATTGTTAAACAAAATTAGCACTGAAAATATAAAAATTAAATCTAATTTAAAATGTAATTATATATACAATAAATAATAGTAAAGTAACACTGGTGTGTCCATGTGTCAATGTGTCAATGCGTCCATGTGTTAGACCCTCCTGTATGTATATGTGCATGTGTGTGTGTCCCTCACAGTCACCTTCATGAGTCAGAAATAATTACAGACAGGCAAGTGACCAGAGGGAGCGGCAACCCACCTCGAGCGTGTGGACATGTCCTTGAGACATCTTCATTAAGGGCGTCATCTCACTCACACATACAGACAAACACACACGAACACACACAATCACACACTGCTCACCATCAGCATCGTCAGTATCTCCAGCTCTGCAGGAAAGGGCGACCTCTCTCCCTTTCATTTGTCGTCTTTTCTCTATATTCGCCGTCCTTTATCACACTCTTCCTCCAGCGTGCTCTGTCTGCCAGCGGGGTCAGGCAGCCGGGGGAGAGGACGGTGGGGGGAAGAAGCGGAGGAGAGAGAAGGTAAAGGGGTGCTCGACTTGAAGGCAAGGAGATAATTCGCCACACTGTTTAAGGTTATGCTGTCATTAGCATTTCAAAAGCTGTGCATGATGTAGCCACCTCAGGGACGCTGCCTGGCCCATGGCGTGTCATAATGTCAGCGGGCGCCAAGGCCTTGATGGAATTAATAGAGCAGCCCATGATTGATAATACCCCTCATCTGCCATGCCTACCCTTCTCTCTCCGTCTCCCTGCTCGTTCCTGCTCATCTCGCGTGCGTCCTGTTTTGGATGCTTACTCGTTTAAGAGTATTACTCCGGCATGTTTATGCATGGGCCTTTAGGTACGCTGTGTCGCCAATGCGATGGGCCCCTGCTTCCCCTGCCTTTAAAACTCGTTTGAACCCAGTGTGGAGTAATGGGTGATGGAGAGAAAGCTCTGCTAGGTGTGAGGGAGGAATAAAAATCAGAAAACAGAGTGAGAGAGGATGAGACAGGTGCAGGTGTGAGGAGGAGGAGTGCAGGCAGTGATGAAGAGTTTTCAGGTGCGAGGAAGAGGTGTTGATGGAGATGAGATGTGTAAATAAGAGCAGAAAGTGAGAGAGACTGACACAGACCACTAAGTCTAAGCTTAGAGTTGTAAAATCTCTTGCAATTATAACTTTGTGACGACAAGTTAACAAAAATTGCTGTATTACTGGTGAAATTAAAAATTCTGAAATTCATGGCTTCATTAACAGAATTACCTTAAGTATTCTTTTATCTTCTTTTATCTGTAGTAATTTGATGCAACCAACATGCAGAAAGACAATGAAAATGGTGTATTTTTCCAATATGATAGGCAAGGAGATGGTAAATAGTGGTAAATAGAAGGTAAATAGTAGTAACAGTTTTCAAATAAATGAAACCAACATAAATATAAAATACAAATAAATATAAAATTTTTGTTTTTAAATTAAATGTAAATTCATGTCCCAGTCACATTTTTTTTTTGGTTAAATAAACATTACTTACACTACCAAAATAATAATAATAAATATATATTGTACTTTTACATTAACAATGCAATTAATGCATTAATAAATATTCTATTTATTAAAAGCAAATATAAATCTAACAAGTTTAGTGTTTTTAAGCATTTTACATTTATTCCAAAATAGTAACTCAAGACAGTAACAATTTATTTATTTTTATTTAAACAATTACATTTTATTTATGAACTGATGTGGAGTCACAGATGTGGAGATGTAACTTTAATTTCAACAAGCTGATTCCTCACTAAAAAAAAACAAAAAAAAAA
>JAHKKF010510805.1:0-23113 GCA_019740295.1 Labeo calbasu | reverse complement strand
ACTTATTAACTTTAATAAGAATCATATTTAATGTATACAGTGAAGATTTTGCAGTGTTTTATTTTAACATTTATTACTTCAAGAAATGTCTGTAGTAGGCTGTTTCTGTAATAACCTTTAGATAGACCTACATAATAAAATAAAAAAACTAAAAATTCCTATTTTAAAAAGATTCTATTTTTAAAAAATATTATTTCATTTGTATTTTTGATGAATATATTTATTTTTCCTTTTGTTTGTAAGTAATAGGCCTACTTGGAGTGTTTACTTAGTTTTAAAAAAGCATGAGAATGTTTTACTTACATTGGTTGATTAGTTTTTGCTGTATTAAATTATGATTATTTTTTAAACATGGTGGCAGTTTCTAGTTTCAAAGAAAAATAATTCTTCTAACATCTTTGCAGCAATAGTTTTAATGGGTCCACAACCACCTTGGGTGTGCATGATTTTGTAATAAATCAATGGCACATCATCAATTTTTCTTTATATAATGTAATTTATTGTAATTAATGTATCTATAAAGGCATTTAAAAATAAAACAGGTGTGAGTTTGCTGTGACTTATGGAAAGTATATGTAGGGCTTTTATACACAGTGTGTTGTAAAGACTAGGTTTTCCCTCACAGCCTCATTTTTATCCAAGAAAAAAAAGTCATATAAAACCCAAAACACACACAGCCACAATCAGAAATAAAAGAGGTGCAAGATGTTCCATTCACTTAGATACCTACTCCTTTACCCCCACCCTTGAATTTATGCATTTACTATAACAATGAACAAAGTCAAGTAAAGCCTTATAATTTATCACAATCTAAAACCTGTTTCACTCTGAAATATGTCACAAGACATAAGTCAGCCATAATTTCTGTTACATGATTTAAGTTTACTAAGCAGAGCATGGACACTAATCATGATATGTTGTGAAATTAAAAATCAAAATGGCAAGATCCACTATAGGTTTGCTTTTCTTACATTTCGCTTGACATTGTGTTTTTTTAGTTGTTAAAAACAGGGGTGCCAAAACGCGGTCCTGGGTCCTTGGTTTAGCTCCAACTTGCCTCAACACACCTGCCAGGGGGTTTCTAGTAGCTTGATTAGCTGGTTCAGGTGTGTCTAATTGGAGCTGGAGCTAAACTCTGTAGGACACCGGCCCTCCAGGACCGAGTATGGGCACCCCTGGGTTAAAACAATGTTAAGATACTGACAAACAGTAGTGTTTCCTTGGACTCGGACTCGACTCGGACTCAGCCCATTTTGGACTCGGACTCGTCTTGGACTCGACTTAGGTGGGCTTGAACCCAGCACTAACATTAACCGCACTGGCGCACCCGCGGCTGGAATGCAGCCAAGTGGGTCGCAGGAGGTGTTGCAACAACAGAATGATTTTGATGTCATCAGAGATTACAATGTGCTCAGTAATTATTGTTCTAAAATTCTGATTGACGAGTATTGCAATGCTGCTAAAAGAGAGTTAAGAGTTTTCTAGGAGAGAGTTATAGGAGATAGGCCTACTTAAAGTCTTTGTAAACTACACAGTTTGTGTGTACAACACTGATTCTTGAGACATGGGACTACTTTTATTCTCTGTTAGTTTATTTCTGTTAGTTAGTGTTCATTAGATTAGATTAGATTAGATTAGATTAGATTATGACGGTTCATCATTGTAAAATAGACATTTGATATAGAGTGCAATAAAGCAGGGGAATTAAAAAGGCAGTTTAAAAAGGCTATTATTCACCTCCTGTATGTTCCGCATTTAAAATTTTGTTTTGCATAAATTAGAGTTGATTCATATGAAATATAGGGGAGCGCGGGGCACAACCTAACACTTTTTGAATTTTTGTGTACATCCACGTGGCCCAGCAGGCACATAACATCATAAGACGTTGATATTTGGTTAAATTTCGGTTGCGACGTTGGGTGGCTAAAATTCAGTGTCAATTCAACGTCTAATGTCAATGTTAATTTGATGCTCAATACCGACGTCAGCTGATGTTCATATTTTGTTGTTTTTAGGTTGTGTAACCAAAATCCAATGTTTAGTCAACATTATATTGACGTCAGATACAAACGTCAATTCCGCTTTTCATTCTCAACGTAAATGCAATGTCTTATCGACATTGTTGTCGATAACCTGACGTTATATTGATGTGGGAGTGTCCTGGTGTTTGCTTCATATTTCCATCAGTATATTTTTTATTGGAGTGTATAAAACGTTGGAGTGTATACTGCACATGTTTTTATTGCACAATAAACTGTAATGTTTTTTTTTTTTTTTTTTTGTCATTTCCTTTTTACTGCTCAGTATAGTGCTGACCACAAGGCAATAGTCTTCTTCAGTCTTCTTTTACAAGAGGCCAAAACGCTCTTGTAAAAGAAATATTTAATCTCAGTGTGTTTTTCCTGGTAAAATAAAAGTAAAATTAGGAGAAGGGGTTCATAAAACAGGTATTTTGATAATCAATTGATCTATTATTACAATGATTATTCAGCTAATCATTGACTATTTCACTAATTAATCCATAGGTTTTAAGTGATTATTCAGCTATTGAAATTTGTTAAAACAGGTTATACATCTTCTATACATATTCATATACTGTACATATAGAGCTGTTTTAAAGTAGAAAATGAAGCTGTAATTCTAACTAAAAGTAACACTGTCATTTTTTTTCCATGTTTAATTATATAAAGCTGCTTGCTTTAGAGAAATCCATTATACTTACAGCAGTCAAGTCTTTTACTATATACATAAACGTGACGTGATGTGACTTCACTGAAGTGCCGATTGCAGAGCTTGTGGAAACATCCATGTTGCTATGATCAGATGCTTTCTTAATTGCTGTTTCTTGTGATATGTATCACAATAAACTTGCAATAAACTCACAGTACATTAACATTACAGTACTCAGGCAATAATGCTCAATAAACCAACGTGATCTCATGATAATTCGTATGTATTTTACGTAAAATGTGGTTCCACAAAACTTACATTTATTTACGTTTTTACAGGCAGTAAAACGTACAATACTGATGTATTTTCAGCATCTAAACGTACAAATACTTACGAATTTTTAGCATTTAAACGTACAAAACTGACGTATTGACTAAACGAATCCATATGAATATTGAAATTGCTGTATTAATTTCATTATAATTTTTTTTAGTTGTCATACCAATGGCCTTATGTTTTCAGTTGCACTTTTAAATAGTTTAATAGTTTATTTAATATGAAATTATAACTTTTCATTCTGTTCTGTGTGATTTCTGCTGCCAGTTCGTTTCCAAGGATAAGTATACATAATGTTAAACAAGACTACACTTTAAACCCTTAAAAATAAATAACATTTCTGCAATCGTTTAACCATCCATGTAATATTTACTCAATTTGCTGTGGTGGGACACAAAAGACGTTTCCTCCGACATGCTGTGACTAAAAATAGAACCATAAAATCCACCGAACACGCATCATAATTACAAAATGAAACAATTTTATTTGTGCGCTGTAATCCAGATCTTTAGAATCCATACCATGGCGAGGAACAGACCCAAAATCAAGACTTTATCTAGCGATCTTCATCTCCATCCCAGCAGTGAGTCCAGTAGCAAAAGCAAATAAACCCGCGCTGAAGTGCATTTTACAAATTCAAATACTGCCGCTTCAAGAAACAACAGGTTTTACTGCAGGAAAGTCGAAGGCTCATTGGCGCTCGCCTGCATTCGTCACAGATTACAACATGTCAACATGGAAGTGTTTGAAAGATGCGCGGGCGCCTTCTTCACGGAGTTGATCAAGATAATAATTTGGATGATATTTTAATCGATTAACTGTTTAAATGTTGCTCTGCACCTCAAGCAAACCTACTGTATTCCGCCAGAGAGGACTGCGGCTGCAGCGCATCGTCATTTGGATTACTTTTGGTACTGCTATACGTTTTTGCAATAAATAAATGAATGTGATGGCACTTTTCTGTCTGCCATGTTTTGTATAGACAGAGTTATGATTAACGTTAGGTTTAGAGGTAGGAGTGGGATTAGTGACTATAAAAATATTTTAATGCTGTATTGTTACTAAAATGGTAATTTCCCTGCATATTTTGGTCAGTTACGTTTTATATCTTTTTATATTCGCTATAAAATGGGTAGGTTTAGGTTTGGGGGTAGGTTAAGGGGGCTAAAAAAATAAATCGTTTATTAATAAAATGGTAAAAATGCATATTTGTTATAAAATGGGTAATGTTAGGTTTGGGGGTAGGTTATATTGAAACTATACTGAAACTTCATTTTTGTATCTTACATATAGTAAGATACTGAGCAATGTTTTAATCCAACCTCCGTTTAATCCAGCGTTTCTCTCTCTTTTTTGAAATGTGCCTTTTACTTTGCCATCACTTATTTTGCAGTTAAGCAATTAAGATGTTTTTAACATCTCAAAACACATTCTCATGTTAGCAGACAAATTACATTTTTACATGTGACCAACAATTCCTCAACAAATATAAAATATCATAATGAAATGTTATCAAAATATTAATCTGACGGAGATGACATAGACCTGACAGTTAACATATCTGACAGTGGTGTCAAAAACCGGAATATAATCATTTTAACTATCGAATACACTGAATCAATCAATCACTGTATTAAAACAAGCACAACAAATAGTATGTTATTGTTTAGAAAGCTTTTTTTTTTTCAAGTTTCACATTTAAGTTTTTGATATATCATTGGAACACAAATGATCTATTTTCTCTCATCTCAGAACAGTATGTCTGCTGTGCATCTGCTATGGTAACAAAGCAACTTTTAAAAACAGTTACATGAACAAATACAACAATTAGTTGTTACGTCTATCCATTTACATTCACCAGGATCTTAATATTGACATTTAAACTTCTTAACAAACGATCCAAAAATGATCAAAACACATATCATCAGAATACAAACGAACTGCATTATGTATAGATATGTTTTATCCAGTGTTATGTGTTCCCTCAGCCTTATGTTCTCTCAACTCTGCTAGAAGTGGTGACTATCAATCCACAAAAGCAATAGGCTGTATGTTTAATTATACATTATTAGAAAAATTAAGCACTGTTTTATATTTAATGTAATTAAACAACTAACGCGGGGTTAATTGTAACACACGTGGTTTAAATATTTCAGGCTAGCATAACCAAATTTATGGTATTAAATGGTTGCCATAGCAACATTATACAGAGAAAAAAGTGCGCCAAAATTCAAAAGCCTTTTGATGATATCGCTGAATATTTGTTTCATCATAGTAAAAGTAAATGTTTGGCTGAAGCAAATTTTTCTTCTCAGTTTTTATTATTCATTTAAAATGAGACAAATCTGCTATTATTTTAATCACCAATCTGTTATTTATCAGTTAGATTAGTTAGATTTATAGTTTAGATAGTTTGTTAATGCTTGGCAAGTCAGCAGAAGACAATAAACACTTTCAGTAGCGCTGATGGGGAACGTTGTAACACTGCGTTACAATCTGCCCCGCTATATTAAACTATGCTATTCTATGACATTAGCCATGCAATTTTCACTATGTACTTTTATAGACTGTACAAGAAACCACAAGAAACAGGTGAATAAAGACTGACAATCTATGTTTAATATTGAGAAATTATTATTTCAAGAAATGTAAAGCATTTTGGCTGTTGAGAGCTGTGTTTGGAGGGAGGGGAGTGTTTTTTTTTTTTAATGTCTGAATGTGTTTCATCTATTTGCACACATTGTTTTGAACTATACTGTGTATAGCTGTGTTTTGCTGTCAGGGACGTCCCATGCATGGTTGCGATGTGTTCATTGTGAACCTCAAAAATTAGTTTTTTTTTTATTATTCTTAAAAAACGCCATTATTTTTATTGACAAAATATTTTTATTTGTCGTGTATATTTTTTTTTCATTTGATCAGTTAACATTTTAAGCTGTCATATGGTCATGTTACAACGTGCCCTTCGCATGTTACAATGTACCCCACATACGGGGCATGTTGTCACTGTTCACTTTCTTTCTTTTGAGGTAAATAACGAAAAACGTATACATTGTAATTATGAAACAAAGCGACATATTTGTACAAGACAAGTGTGAAATTAACGTGGATAAAAAAAATATCCTCTGAACACCGGCACCAAAGCCGCAACTGCTCCCTGGGCACCGCAGCAATATGGATGCCCACTGCTCCGGGTGTGTGTTCACGGTGTGTGTGTGTGTGTTCACTACTGCGTGTGTGCACTTGGATGGGTGAAATGCCGAGCACAAATTCTGAGTGTGGGTCACCGTACTTGGCTACACGTCACGTCCTTTATAACATAATAAATAAATCAATAAATAAATGTTATGCCTCAATGTCAAGTCATGCCTCATTTTCAGAGCAGCGTGACCAGTTTTAGAACATGTACCAAGCTCACAAGCTGTTGTAAAATTCTTCTACGAGAACAGCAGTCTTAGTCATGGTCATACCATCCATGAGGAAACCAAATCCACCAGGGAATCTCTAGTTTATGCATAAACTATTTTCTGCTAATTGCTAATTTCTGTATATTATCAGTCCACAGGTTAAGACAATATGTATTGCTACTGGTATGTTTGCTTTGTACATCATCCTGGTTGGTAAGTCCTTAATAATATTTATGTACATTTAAATGCAGACTTTTAAAATAATCATTAAATAAGAAAATTATTTTGCAAGACAAGAGGGCTGTGATTCAGTTCCACTTCATAAATCTTAATGTACAGGTGCATCTCAATAAATTAGAATGCCGTTGAAAAGTTAACTTATTTCAGTAATTTAACTCAAATTGTGAAACTCATGTATTAAATAAATTCAATGCACACAGACTGAAGTAGTTTAAGTCTTCGGTTCTTTTAATTGTAATGATTTTGGCTCACATTTAACAAAAACCCACCAATTCAATCTCGACAAATTAGAATATGGTGACATGCCAATCAGCTAATCAACTCAAAACACCTGCAAAGGTTTCCTGAGCCTTCAAAATGGTCTCTCAGTTTGGTTCACTAGGCTACACAATCATGGGGAAAACTGCTGATCTGACACCCTTCACAAGGAGGGTAAGCCACAGACATTCGTTGCCAAAGAAGCTGGCTGTTCACAGAGTGCTGTATTCAAGCATGTTAACAGTAAGTTGAGTGGAAGGAAAAAGTGTGGAAGTTTTTAGAGACTCATTATGTAATCCTGTTTATTATATAAACATGGGGGATTTTTTACAGATGAAATTTCTGAGGTGGATCATTTTTATACTGTGATTTACATTTACATTTGGGATGGATGTTTTTAATTTTTGCATTTTGTGTAAAGTTATCTATCATTTTACTAAAATTTCTTTTTTAAATAATATTAAACAATAATAAACAAAATGTATTTTCTTTTTTTGTTTGTTCGTTTGTTCAAATGTCATATGATAAATACACTTTCACACTTAATTATGGGTCACATTCAAATGATAGGGTAGAGTGGGAGAAAACGCCCCCCTTAAGGACTGTGCATTTTTTATTTATTTATTTATAAACAAAAGTTAAATGTGTCCAGAATAGTTATCATAGATTTAGTGAAAATTACATAAATTATAAACCGAATATGAAGTTTTCCTGTTATTAGATTTTTAACAAAAATTTAATTTGTACCAAGGGGGCATAAAATGGGTTAAAATGTCTCCATGGATGGGATAAAATGCCCCCATACTGACAAAGCAATTTACTGTATATAGCAAAATCGGAGTACAGGCAGTTTTAGCCTAAAATAAAATAAAAGTCAATCTGAAGATATAATTACATATTTCTTCTTATATCCTATATAAGTGTGATGTTCTACAAAACAACAAAATCCATCTTCTCTCAGGTACATCACCAGTGTAAGCTTCATGGTAAACACTTCTGCATCATTCTTGTCAAAAATTTATCTTGACTATCTAGTGGTTATTTTGGGAAAACAGTTTAAAAAAATAGGGAGTTTTACTCCACTCAATAAAATTGTACATTTTATACACTATAACTACAATAATTAAAAGTATATTTCAGCAGTACTTCAGCAGTGCAACTATACTAAATACCAATGATATTTAAATTGATTTTTTTAGTACATTCAAATAAATTGTACTACCTAGAGTTGGGGTACTCGGACTAGAGTCCGATCTCGAGTACAATTTTTAGAGGACTCGTACTTGTTACGGACTCGGACGCATTTTTACTCGGACTCTAGCCTTTCGGTCTCTGAAAATATTCCTCCAACTGAGTGCAGGGACATTTGACGGAAATGTAACTGACTCTATGCATTATCATGCATTATGATGCATTATGCATTATAAAGTTCTACAAAGTTTGACTCCAAGAAAGGCCCCATTGTCAAAATGGCAGCCGTCAGGTCCTTAAAATGACCATTATTCATTTGTATTCCTCCTAGACCAGGAATACTGGTGCCTGATACATCTTTTGGCCATGTAATATTCTAATTAGCATATTTGCATGATAGATAAGTGACAAGTAAAATTATATATTAAAGCAATTGGTTACAAGCATATTTATGTGAAAAATAAGTACAGTTTCCCTTAAGTATTATTATAGTCTTAGTATTATATCCCATTCCATAAAGGGTATCCACCAGGAATTGTGACCGTTACATATGATGTGCCTGCACTGCAAGGCCAAGTTGTAATAGAGCTACCACAGCACGTGGTCGTGCTGCCTGGACAATTGCCTGTCCAATTCCTGCAACCTTTCGCTTTGTCTCCCTACTCACAAAAAGACCATTCAAAAGTGTACGGAAAGTCTCAGGAACAAACGAAAGGGCAGAGTCAAGCTCAAGTGACTTTGTGCTCAGATACTGATCTGTAACGGACGGGACGGGGATTGGTCTTGATATCACTTTTGATCAATCGTGCAGCTGTTTGAATGATCGCTTGTTTCTGGGATTCCTCATCCTTAAACACAGTCTGCAGCATGTAGATCACGGCCATAATACTCAATCCTGCCTTTTACAGTGAAAGCCCATTGATCTGCACGATTTTCACAACACTCAAGAATGGACTCTGCGAGCGTATTAGTCTTAACACTACTTGGGTCTTTACTTCTATGTGTTATCGTAGTCCCATAGAAAAGACAATCAGTTTGGCTGTTGAAAGGACCAGTTGCTACTCTGGCACTTCTTTTTGGTGGTTCAGCTTTATTCTCTTGTTGGATTTTAATGTCTTCTTTATTTATGTACTTCTGTCGACATTTTGAGTGTACTATTTCACCACCGTAAATGTGTAAGTCGTTGCCTCTTTGTACACTTGCATGGTTGATTCCATCAGCTCCCTTCTGATGAACCTCAACCACATCAGAGCCATCTCTTACGTTTTTACAGCAAATGGGGCAAGTTTCTTGGTTTACAACAACACGACTCATGGTCAAAATTGCATTTGGAGTGTACTTTTTCCTCAAGCTAATTCAACAATGTCATCCTCTCTTAATACACTCACACTGTTGGCCTTTTTCATGTGTTAGAAATTTGGGTGGGGGGGTGGGAGGTTTAAGTAGTCAGGGATGAATTTTGTTTGAGCAAAATGGTATACACTGTGCTGCCAACAACATTTCAATAAGGCAAGCAATATCAAATGTCAGTATTCTCTTCCACCATCTTCTGAATTGCTGAGAATTGTGAATTTAGTTTTGTTGGGTTTAGTATAATGCCACCTTTATACTCAAAAACATCTATAGAGGATGCATTACATATGTATTACCTTATTCAACTTGTTGTTTATGATCAAAGTTATACAGCTCCAGTTTAGGTTACTTCTGGGTGCAATAACTTTTACATTGAATGTCAAGTCTGTGTTTTAGCAAAAAAAGAGTATGTGTCTAAAAACACATACTGAGTAGGAGTTACATGACATAGGCTAAATCGTTTACATCTCTGGTTCACCCCAGACAAAGATTAAAAACCTTACAGTACCTTACAGTAATCTCACAAAATCATGTATTCCATAAGTATGTAATCATGTCAGTGCAATTTAGACAAGTCCAATGGATTTATAGACCCAGAAAACATGGGGTTAGACACCAAGATTACTTGGCTAGGTCAAATAATGAAGGAGTTAGGATATTTGCTATAAATGTTATTAAGGATAATAACATTTATAACTAATACTACAAAAAACAGCTGAGAAAACTTTTGTTATATTTTTTTTAAGGGTTAAAAGGTTGTACATGAACTACCTGCCTGTATTGTCATGCCCACAGAGGCCACCCTTGAACTTCCTGCTTATCCTGTCATGGCTAAGGAGGCATACCCTAAGCTCCCTTCCTGTCCTGACCACGGAGACCATCCCTGCACCTTCTTCCTGTGAGGCCATCCCTGTGCTCTCTGCTTGTCCTGTCACGACCATGGAGGCCATTTCTGAACCCTCTGTCCATCCTGTCATGGCCTAAAACCTCTACCTGTTCTGTCATGGCCAAGGAGGCTGTCTCTGAGTTCTTCGCTTGCCCTGTCACGGACAAGCAGACCATTCTTGAACTTTCTGCTTGTTTTGTTATGGTCACAGAGGCCATTTTCTGTGGTCTACTGATTCACTTGATCCACTGTGGTAGTTCCTGGACTACTGATGATGAGTTTTGTTTCTTGAATCCATGGAAAGAAGCAGCAATCACTTAAATATCAGGTATAATTTACTTGTTTCACTTGTTGAACAGAATTCAGAAAACAGTTTTCAGGAATGACACAAAGTCTGTTCACATCTCTGTACATAAAACATCAGTGTAGTCAATAATGTGCTTTTGACCTTTATTATGTATGTTTTGATTATACTGTGTTATACTGTGTATAAATACAGATAATCTAAAATTCTTTGAATCTTCTCACATTGTTTCTACCTGACAGTCACAGTCTCATTGATGGACCATTAGGGAAGGGCCTTTTGTCTCTGAGGTGTGAATCACTAAATATTCATGGACGTTGGCGGCCATCTTGAAAATAGACTCTGAACTGGCAGCCATCTTGGGAAGGGACTCTGTAACACTGACCATCTTGGGATGAGAGTCTGGGCTGCCGGCCATCTTGGGACGAAACTCTGGGCTGGTGGTCATCTTGGGAAGGGACTCTGGAACGGCAGCCATTTCGAGACGAGACTCTGGAAAGGCAGCCATCTTGGGACAAGACTCTGAGCTGTCGATCACAGGACAGTGTGGTGCAGAAAACACAGGAGTGGCGACCATAATCACAGGACCTGCTGGTCGTCATGATGGGTCAAGCTCCCCTGCTAATGTTGCTGAATAAAGCCGCTGGATCTGGGTAGGGCTGATTATTCTGCAACATGGAGAGTCGTGACACAATGGAGTTGGGAATCCAAATGAGAGGCTTTATTAATACACATGGTCAAAACAGAGAGGAACACCAGCAAACAGTACAAGCCAGACAGAAAAGAGTAATCCAATAAACAGACAGTGGTCAGGGCAGGCAGCAAACAATCAAGAAGCTAGGAAATAGGCCAGGGTCAAAAAGACAGGGAAACTAGGAAACACAGAAAGGAAAACACAGGGATTAGGAACTGGGAATAGCTATCTAATAATCAGCTATCTAAATGACTGTACAAACTGCTTTTATACTAGACAATGAGAACAAATGACAAATCCAACCAATGAGAACAAGGCATATGCAACCAAGGAACCAATCAGAACATAACACACAGACAAGGGTAGCACATCACAAGATCACATGAGGGGCAAGGAACACATGGGAAATGAAGTCCAGGAAACAATGGCAAGTGTTTCCTGGACTATTCTATTCTAAACATTTGGTAACACTTTATTTTGATAGTCCACTTTAGACATTCTACTAAGAGTAAGTAACGTTGCAACTGCATGTCAACTAGTCATTACAGTATTAGTAGACAGTCTGCTTAATATCTTCTAACACTCTTCTAAACTTTGTAATTATATGTCAACTTACTTCTACTAACCCTAAACTTAACCTAACAGAGAGAGAGAGTTAGTAGACATGTAGTTGCAAATTAATGAGAATTAGTCAACATGTAGTTGCAAAGTTACTTATAGTTAGTAGAATGTCTAAAGTGGACAAAATCAAAATAAAGTGTAACCAAACATTTTACCCAATTTCGCTTCTTGTTTTTGGTCAGGTTATTTTAAGCCATTAAATTCCAGGAAAGTGTTCAGTCCAGTGATCCAGTAAGTAAAAGCTTAAGAGACATACGAGATGGCAGAGAGAATAGAGACTCGCATTGCATTTTTAGTGAATTATTCATTGAGCTCTGTCATATTGTAACGCAATAGTTACAAATACTGTTTACAAAGTACACAACAAGGAGTACTTAAATAAATCCAAGAAGAAAACACAGGGAAAAAAATCAACATCAATACAAACGATATCGGACAGAGAACTGAGGGAAACTGAGGGCTTAAATACATGGGGAAAATAATCAGGGAAAAACAGAACAGGTTAGGGAACTAATTAATAACTAGTCTCAGCCTCAGACATCATGTCCACGGACCGCTGGCTGAATATCTGATGTTTACACCACACTTAGCTGGAATCAATTGAGGAGTTATGAAGTCGTCATCGGATTGGTTAGATTATACAGGATTTCCAGGAGACTGGGAGGTAACACGGGAGAACATAAGCTGGGTAAAACTAGCAGAGACTCAGGATATGCAGGAGACTCTGAGCTGGGCAGAAGCAGTAGAGACGCAGGAGATTCAGGAAATGCTAGAGCCACAGGAAACACAGAGGAAGACACTTACACTTCCCTGTAAGTTCCTCAAAATAAGTACCAGAGGGCATATTGAGCACTAGGGCTGCAACGATTAATCGCACAATGTCGTGAGGCGCGTTTAGTCATTGAAGCCGGTACTTTGATTAGTAGTAAAGCTCCATCACGTGCGTTCAGCTGGAGCGGCAAGTAATACACAGAGCCGTAAAGCACTGACAAGCTACGCCGAAATCGCACGCGGTGTTACTGGCTTACGTACCTGGTCAGACTCTCCGATAGGCCCAGGCTCTGGAGCGATGTCTCTTCCTGTTCTCTTTGTAGGCTCAGGCTCGTCGATCGTGGCAGGCCATACTCCCTTGTCTGCTGTGTGTAACTTGTAACTCGCAGGTGTTGATGGCTGGTCTCTAGCAGTGTTGGAGTGGGGCTAATGACAAGGTCATTCTCCGTGAGGCCGATGGTGAACGCTAAGTTGTTGTGCACCAGCACCCACTCCATGAAAGCAGTGAAATTCTCTCTGGGACTGTTCGCTGACAGGCGTGCCTTAGACCAGAAAGTGTGTAAGGCACACCATATCTAAAAAGTTTTGTATGAGTTGTGTGGTCCTCCAGTGAAAAATTCTGCTGCTCCAGGTAGAGGAGTTGGAAAGCTGGAATATCCATCTGGGAGGAGAGAAATTAAACAAAAATAAAGAAAAATGCTGCAAATTATTAACTTTTGAGTCCGGTATTCTGTAACGTGATGCTGGATACAAAGTGAATGACAAAGTGTAGAATCCAAAGAGTACTTTAATAAATGCAAGGAAATAACACAGAGGGGGAAATCAACAATACAAACAATACCAGACAGAGGACTGAGGGAAACTGAGGGCTTAAATTCATGGGGAACATAATCAGGGAGAAACAGTACAGGTAAGAGAACTAATTAATAACCAAGGAGACTAAATAGGTAATTCAGTCCAATAAGAACACCAAAACGGAACGGAACAAAACATACACATGATAAATTTACTGTGATTGTCTCTGAAGAAATACAGACATAATAGAATGGCAAAACATCCCACTGCTGTATGATACACAAACTACATTTTCTCGGGTTGATAAAGCAAAACAGCTGTACAGTTACAGTTATACAGTAAGCTGATCTGACGAGGAAAGAGACTTCAAGACAGTTAAAGGGGTCATCGGATGCCCATTTTCCACAAGTTAATATGATTCTTTAGGGTCTTAATGAAAAGTCTATAATATACTTTGGTTAAAAAAAACACCCTTTTTACCCTGCCAAAATAAGCTCTGCAAAAATCATCTCATTCCGGTTGTGGCTGCTTTAAATGCAAATGAGCTCTGCTTGCCCCACCCCTCTCTTCTCTCTGTGGAGAGACGAGCCTGTTTACTTTAGCCACATTTAGCTGCTAAACTTGCTAACTAGCACATTATTAGGAAAGGCGATCGCAAAGATTCATAAAAATACCCCTTATACTCACTTCTGCTGTAAGTAAAGGTGGATCATGAACGATTCGCGCGAACATAGACGGATATATGTAGATACCAATCCCACCCCACTCTTTCCACCCAATACTTTCCTGTCTGCTCTCTACTGTCCTATCTAATAAAAAGCCCCCAAAAAATATAATTAAAAAAAGACCCAGCTGCTCAGTCAATGGTGATGTGAGCATCTTTCAGTAATTATAACAGAATTTTGTTCAATAAACCACAGTTTAATTTAAAGATGACCTAGTATGCCCCTTTACAAGATGTAAAATAAGTCTCTGATATCCCCAGAGTGTTTATGTGAAGTTTTAGCTCAAAATACCAGACAGATAATTTTTATAGCTTGTTAAAATTGCCACTTTTAGGGTATGAGCTAAAATAAATTTTTGTACCTTTAAATACAAATAAGCTGGTGCTCCTGTCCCCTTTTTCAAAAGAGGGTGGAGCTTCAGGAGCCAGCAAAAACAAAACAGGCCAATCTCACGTACTGAAAATGTTAGAAACTCTCAGTAGCGGTGTTCAGCCTTATATGTTTGAATCTGAATCAGTTTAAAAGTCAGCTACCTGATTGTACTCTAATAATAATAAAAGGCCGTTTGTAAATTACACAGACGGGGAGCATGGCGTGATAAAAATAGCAACATAGCTGGTCTCATGGTGACATCGTGTACTATCACAAACTTTATAAGTCCCACTTGTGATTATGAGCTCGACAAATTGAAGCAGTCAACTTCACATTGCTTTCATATGCAATTTCTAACTTCTACATTTATATTTCTGATCATTCTATAGCACGTGAAAGCAGCATCAGTGAAAACAATGGTAGTGTGGGAGTAGATACAAGCACCTCACACATTACTGAGTAATTCATGACACAATTCACACAGCACCGACGTTCACATGCATACATGGTTATGCGGGATGTTCCCCTTTAAGAAAGAGAGTTGTTGTGAACGCGCTGTTCTGGTGTGCTGTTCTGAGTAAAAGAGAAATAAACGAGACCACTGAGTTCAGTTGCATCCTGCCTCCGTGTATCTTTGATAGCACGAATGCTACATTGGTGACCCCGACGCAGAACGAATCGTTTATTTGTGATGTCGACGAACGCTGTATCTCTGAAGCTGCCAGAGTTTTGGGAGCAACAAGCGGTCGTATGGTTCGCTCAAGCAGAGGCTCAGTTTGCATTACGGGACATTACCGCGGACGACACGAAATATTATTGTCGTCGCAGCCCTCGGCAGCTCCACAGCTGCGAGAGCGATCAGCATACTGGAAAATCCCCCGGCTCAGGATAAATATTCTACGCTGAAGGCGTATTTGTTAAAGACATTCAGTTTATCAGAGACTGAACAAGCACGCCGTTTACTTTCCTTGCCCGGCCTCGGAGATTCACGTCCGTCTGAATTAATGGATCACATGCTAGCACTACTGGGTGAGCATAAGCCAAGCTTTCTGTTTAAGGAGTTGTTCTTACAACAGTTACCTGAACGCGTTCGTACAGGTCTTGCAAATACTACAGTGACTGATTACAGGGAACTAGCACAGTTGGCAGATGAATACCAGGCAGAGTCGCATAAGCGTGTGGCAACTGAGTCTGTGGCTACATCTGTGTACCCTGTCATGAGAGCTGCGAGCTGCTAGATTTTGTATTTCGTTTACTTGGATGACATTTTGGTTGCTAGTGTCTCGATGGAAGAACACCTAGCCCATCTGCAGTCTCTGTTCATTCGCCTCAGCCAGCATGGTTTAATAATTAACCCTGCCAAGTGCCAGTTTGGCTTGACTACAATAGACTTTCTTGGCCATCGGATTACAAGCGTAGGGGCGGTTCCCCTACCATCCAAAGTTGACGGCATTACAGAGTTTCCCACTCCCCGCACGACCAAAGCACTGCAGGAGTTTTTGGGAATGGTAAATTTTTACCACCGTTTCATTCCACGGGCAGCTGCACTCCTGCATCCTTTGTACAAGGCCCTCAAAGGGAACAAACAAATCACCTGGTCAGAGGAGATGACTAAATCATTCAAAGATGCTAAACTCGCCTTGGCACAAGCAACCATGCTGTCTCATCCGATTCCTGACGCCCCCATTTCTATCACTACTGATGCCTCAGACTACGCTGTAGGGGCAGTACATGAACAGCTTGTCAATGGCGTTTGGCAACCACTTGCATTTTTCAGTCGACAGCTACGCCCTAACGAACAGAAGTACAGTGCGTTTGACAGGGAGTTGCTTGCACTATACCTAGCGGTGAGGCACTTTCGCTTCTTTTTGGAGGGACGTGTATTCACAGCATTTGTGGATCACAAACCCCTGGTTCTGGCCATGTCTAAAGTTTCTGAGCCCTGGTCGGCACGACAGCAACGTCACTTGGCCTTCCTATCTGAGTTCACGACAGACATTAGGCACATTGAAGGAAAAAGTAATGCTGTGGCAGATTGCCTTTCCAGGGCCACCGTGCAAGCCGTGCACTTGGGTATTGACTTTGCCTGTTTAGCATCTGACCAGCAATCTGACCCAGAAGTGCAAGCATACAGAACAGCAACCTCAGGTTTGAAAATTGCTGATGTTCATTTAACGGAGGGTGGAGCTACACTGATGGGTGACGTCTCCAGGGGCCACCCGCGTCCAGTGGTACCCATACAGTGGAGACGTGCAGTGTTTGACAAAGTCCACGGATTGTCACATCCCGGGCGGAAAGCTTCACAAAAACTGGTCTCGTCAAAGTTTGTGTGGCATGGGTTGAAAAAGGATATTCGGAACTGGGTTTCAGCTTGCATTGCATGTCAGCGGGCGAAAGTGCAACGACACATCAAGGCACCACTGGAGCTTTTCGAGGTGCCTGAACGACGTTTTGACCATGTTAACATTGACCTGGTGGGTCCTTTGCCACCCTCCCGTGGATTTACTCACCTTTTGACTATGGTGGATCGAACTACTAGGTGGCCAGAGGCAGTGCCGTTGAGCTCGACAACTACGGCAGAGGTCGCACGGGCCTTTATCGACACCTGGGTGACACGTTTTGGTACTCCATCAGATATAACTTCAGACCGCGGCCCTCAGTTTACATCTGAGTTATGGGCGGAGATTGCTCGAGTCCTTGGAGTACAGCTTCACCATACCACAGCATTCCACCCGCAGGCCAATGGCCTTTGTGAACGTTTTCATCGCTCCCTCAAGTCTGCACTTAGGGCCAGTCTGACAGACGACAGATGGGTGGAGCGGCTACCTTGGGTCCTGCTGGGCCTGCGAACAGCTCCTAAAGCGGATCTCCAAAATTCCTCAGCGGAGTTGGTGTATGGTCAGACATTGCGTGTGCCAGGGGATTTCATTCCAGACAGCACAAGGCCATGGGCTCTACCCTCTGACCAGCCTGCCCTTTTAGAGAGAGTAAATGCTTTCAAACCAGTCCCTACTTCTCATCATGGCATGACAACAACCTGGATCCCCAAGGACCTCTCTACAGCTGAGTTTGTTTTCATTCGACATGACGCTCACAGGAATGCGTTGCGCCCCCCATATGACGGACCGTTTCGTGTGCTGGAGGCTGGAGTTAAATCGTTCCTGATCGACATTGGGGGCCGTCCCGAACGAGTTACTGTTGACTGACTTAAATCGGCTCATGGGGAGCCGAATCAGTCAATGGTTCCAGCGGCGGCTCCTAGAAGAGGTTGCCCTGCTACCAACAAAGTGGAGGATTCCAGGGCGGAGAGTTGGACAGCCAACGAAGTTCAACAGGGTGCAAGCTCAGGGCGCTGCACACGTTCAGGGAGACAAGTTCGAGCTCCAAGAAAACTCATGTTGCCGGTGTTGGTGAATTCTGGGGGGACCTGTGTGGGAGTAGATACAAGCACCTCACACATTACTGAGTAATAGATACAATTCACACAGCACCGACGTTCACATGCATACATGGTTATGCGGGATGTTCCCCTTTAAGAAAGAGAGTCGTTGTGAACGCGCTGTTCTGGTGTGCTGTTCTGAGTAAAAGAAAAATAAACGAGACCACTGAGTTCAGTTGCATCCTGCCTCCGTGTATCTTTGATAGCACGAATGCTACAGTAGCTTGGATAGTAGTATCTGGAATCACATGTCCAGAGAGACTGTTTATCATTTATTGGGATTGTAAAAACACTCATAATGATTTGCAGTCATTAATGGTATGTGCTAAAAATGTGAATCAATATTTGTGTTTAAGACTGTTGGATTTACCGTTTAATGGGTATAAAAATGGGGTGTAAATATGTTAAAAAATGGCTTTTGTTCTTTTTGCCACACGTGGGCCACATAACAGGCATCAGAACTTTGCAGAACTCAATTATATAAGGTTCATAAGTGGGCCACATCTGTTTTTATTATTTGGCTTACTTCTGGGTTCTGCTTTTTGTACCCTGCTTAATAAATCTGATATGATTTATAATAATAATAATGACGATAATAATAATAACAACAATAATAAAGAATAGATTAGATTACTATATCTGAGGCCTGAGGCATGAAAATTGCAAAAAGTCACACTTGTGGTGTTCCCGGTCAAAAATGACCAGACTCCAAACAATTGCTTATAAATCTCTAATTATGCTATATTATCACCAAATATTGGATTCAATCTTTTTGACAACTTATTTAAAATTGCACTTTTACACACTTCACTTCAATGGCCAGCCATTGAAAATGAATGGGGAAAACAGGACCTTTATTTTGAAATGTTTTTATTTTCTGAAAAGGGGCACTTATGCTGTTCCTGTTAAATCTGACCATCATGACATACAAGAGCACATTAAGATTATTTACATTATAACATTTCATGGAACAACAAACCAAAACTGTTATATTTCAGTTATATATATTCTGCACACTGACACTGTCAAACACAGACAATATCATGGAACAGCAAGCTGAAGCTCTCTCTGTGCTAAAGCATTTATTTGGAAACTTTCATCTACTCTGTGAGAACATGAAAGTCTCAAAACCTAGGCTAAAGACAAGGCAGTTTGAGCGTGTGTGTGTGAGAGAGATAGAGGGAGAGTTATCATAAAAGCATATTCCATGCAGTTCAAGGTAGGATGAAATAGGTATAATACTCACAATAAGTAATGAGGTGCCTACTTTCAGAAAACTGAGCCCTAAAATTAATCAGATGCAAATAGAAACACAAAACCAAGAAAACAAGTTGACAAAAAGATTGAATCCAATATTTGGTGATAATATAGCGTAATGAGAGATTTATAAGCACTTGTTTGGATTCCGGTCATTTTTGACCGGGAACACTACAAGTGTGACTTTTTGCAATTTCAAACAAAATAAAGCATTTAAAAGCAAACTTCCTGATTAAACATTAAAGCACACTAGTGTGAGAAACCGTGCAAAATTTTATAATTTTTTATCTAATATTGTGAAAATTATTCATATAAAACGATTTGCAGTCCAGTCATTTTTGACTGGGAACACCACAAATGTGACAGGAATCTGAACACAACCAGAGGGTTAAGTTTCTTAATCCATAAGATCAATCTTAAGACATAACTGACTGTGTTTAAATTAATTGTGCATCATAAAAGTATTTTGAGATGTCAGAAGCCGCTGCACAGACAAAAGTTGCAAACTTGTTTTTTTTTTTTTCTCTCCCACAAACACATTCTCAAATCCTTCATTTAAGGTACACAAATCCTATTCTACGAATCACAAATCAAGAAACTCGTACACTTGCATGTTTTGCTACTATTTCTGCAGTGAATATGATGCAAAACACACACCTGCCTTAAAAATGTGACATCACGGACCAATTTTTGTACATCCGCAAATCAGTATGCAGATTCTTGTAATGAGATTTGCACACTTGTAGAATGCTTTCTTGCATATATTTTTTTTTTCTTGGATGCTTTTTCTAGCAAAAACACAAGTGCATTACGACAACGGCGCAAATCTGCTGCTACGAGTCTCATACGCTGTTTTTCTCTAGCAAAAGACAAGTTTCGTTCACTCGACTTTTGAACCACATATCTGTTTGAAATATAGATTTGTGCATCTATGTGCGGCGGGCACTCTTCAAAGATCAGAGAAGTTTGGCCAATCAGAAAAGGTAGTTTGGGCGCCTATCAGCAGGGAGGGAAAAAAAACAAGTTTATTGGCAACCAATAAAGGTACATTTTCTAAAACCATCTCACGTTATACTGTTCATTTGTTTATAGTTTAACTATTAAACAAGTTTAGCTCCAACCCTGATAAAACCTACTTGTAGCCTTCTAGTAATCCTAATTAAAGTTTAAACTAACGTTAGCTGGTTGAGGTGTGTTTGATTATGGTTAAAGCTAAACGCTGCAGGACAATGGCCCACCAGCACCAAGTTTGCCCATCCCTGCTTCAACTCACAGAGAGGCTTTATAAAAGATTGATTAATCCGTTAACAATATAAATTACTGCGTGTCATATACAAGATGATTAAATATATCTGTTAATATATTTAAATTATGGACAAATGTACAGTATAACAGTAAGAGTGATTTCAGAAAAAAAAAAAAAAGAAAATGTACTTCTATTGGTATTTGCTGCTGTTAGCTCCGGAAGATGCGCAAACTTTTTTTTATTATAGTTTTATTTTTCCCCCTGTTTGTTTGGGTGCCAACTGATTTTTACTATTTATTGTATTTTAATTTAAAGTATTATTACTGCATTGTCAGTACTGGGACTGTTCCGTTTATTTTCACTTTTTATAACACAATCCAATTGTGGTATAACACTGTATACCGTTTTTTTTTTTTGTTTGTTTGTTTGTTTGTTTGTTTTTTTTACAACCCCAACCCTATAAAAAAAAATCACAATAACTCATTAACGTTTGTCTTTATAATATTCTTTTTAATTGTTGAACATTTTCTTTTTGAAAATACATATTACAAATCTTCATCTCTAGTATGCACTATTTAAAAAAAAGTGCATCACCAAAGTCACCTGGGGACTTTGTGTCTGTAGCATGGCAAAACAGGCCTTGCAGAAATAAAATACAGTAAAAATTAGTTTGTGTTGTTGTGTTAAATTTCAGTAATTTTGGTAAAGTTGACAAGCTCTCTGATGAGAAACACCATGAGGGGATTCAGGCTGATGCTTTTTCTTTGCACCCTCTCTCTTATATTTTTTAAGCTCCTTTCCTTATAGTGTATTCTTTTAGATCAAACAGTAGAGCCAAGTCAAGTCAATTAAAGTCACCATTATTTATATAACGCTTTTTACAATACAGATTGTGTCAAAGCAGCTTTACAGTATTAAACATAAACAGTGTGTCGTTCTCCTCTGGCCAGACGAAGCCAGCAATTTAATTCTAAGCTGCAAGAAAGTCAGATTGTGCAGAGGACTCATCTGGTTCCCACGGTCTTGTGCCGATGGCTGTCTATGTGACAAGGTCTTCACTGGGGATCCGTCTCTGGGGCTCATCCAGGTGACGTGGTCTCCGCTGACATTCAGGGCTGTAGAGGTCATCTCTAGGTGTTGATCCATCATCTGGACTGGATACAGACTGAAAAATTAAAGCCACACTAGCACAGAAAAAGGACTATAATAAAATAAGAGCTCACTCAATTACTGAAATGCTAAACCATTCAGGGCTGTGTTCACACTAGCAGCGACTTCTGTTGCTGCATGTCGCCAGGGGCTGGCTACGAGGTTGCTAGTGGACATTCTCACTACTGGTTGCCTTGACAGCAAATCAGGTTTGTTGCCGCTAAATACAAACATTTTGCAGACAAAAGACTAAATATAATATACATATAAATTAAATCTGTACATACAAACAAAAACTAATGAGAAGCAGAGCCTACTTTTCTCTATTGCGTATGTTTATCTACGGCTGAGAGGAGAACGATCACACGAGCTCTACCGTCTTCTTTCCTATTGGCTGTTGCTCCCGAAAGTCGCTCTTCAATTGCATAAAGTTGAGGGATTCTGAACTGGACACACCCCATCCAGCTGCCAATGATCGCTGTACCTTGATGTCGCTCTTGTCGCCGGAAATAGCCAGCTCTCTATTGAAATGAATGGGATTGTGTCGCTTTGTCGCTGCCTGTCACTTGTAGTGTGAACGGGGCTTAAGTAATTAGCAAGATTTTAAAAACTACACAATGTTTAATGGGGAGCCAGTGCAGTATTAACAGAACCGGGGCTAATATGCTCATACTTCCTGGTTCTAGTAAGAACTCTAGCTACTGCATTTTGGACCAGCTGGAGTTTGTTTATTAAGCGTGCAGAACAACCACCCAATAAAGCATTGCATTCACACCATTTCGATAAAAACATGTGACATTCTATTCTGTCTGAATTATGAGTTTCTATGGCAATACTATCAACGCCAAAGCCCTCACGTGCTCCTGAAGTCATAATTACAACTTGTAAACTCGGAATGTTCTGAGAGTTACGACTTGGACCAGTGACAGATGTACCACGTGACCGCAGCCAGGCTCATTTTGGTGGCTGACTCAGCCGGCGCAGTTTCTTCAGAGTGGCTGCAGGAGCTCTGATGACGACACAGCTTATTCACAATTGGGCAGATTCACCGCATGACAACGATCATGTGTGTTTCGGCTTTATTCTAACATCCTCAAGTACGATAATGCTCACAAATCTGTGTTTTTAGAACAGCAAAAGTGTTTTTACTGTAGTCGCAATGTTATATTGGGTTACGTTTGTCATAAAACACTGATAAAAGCATATATAACCCAAATTTATTACTATTTAAATAGAATATGTTTGTGTTGAATATTATTCTTGTTCAGATGGCACTGTATTAAGCATATGAAAAGTGTTTCCTAAAATGTGCAGTTTTATCACACAGCACAATGCCACAGATGTCGCAAGTTTTGAGGGAGCGTGCAATTGGCATGCTGACTGCAGGAATGTCCACCAG
>JAHKKF010510804.1:0-15599 GCA_019740295.1 Labeo calbasu | reverse complement strand
TGAAAAATTAAGCACTTTCTAAGCGTTTTAATTAACTTTTAAAAACAGGATTTTCTCACTTTAGTATTTTTTGATGCAAAACCTGTCAAAAATCACATTCTGATTATGTAAAAACAGTAGAGTATAGAGTAAACCAATATTCTGTTTCTGAATATTTTCTGCGAAAATGTTACTAAATGTTACTTTCTTTATAATTACAACCTATTTACAACATATTTACTTGCAATTACTGGGTGGAAACTGCTGTAAAGTAAATCCCAAACCAGCATATGCCAAAAATCACATCAATGCAGTGATTCAGAAAATTGTTGAATACTAAACATGAAAACGTGGCAGTGGGTAGAATAATTCAGTAATGAAAACATGGATATTTCAGACTACATATTTTGAGAATAAACCCATATGCATTAATTGAGAGCAGTTTATTTGATAATAGGTATGCAACAGACTTACACAACTGAACGGATGCAATAAATATAATCACAAGAAGTGCTATATAAGGGCTACAGGTATTCATGCAAGCCTGAATAGAAAAACTAGAGCTCCTTACTTCTAATATGTGACTGATGGATGTTGTGCTGTTGAGTTTGCACTTACATCGAACCTTCAGCAGCTAGTAGACTAATTGTGTGTGTCTCTCATGGATGTGGCCTTCATGTGCTGCGATGCATTGTGGGATCAGTGAGAGGAAGAAGAAAGCTTTTATAACATGACGTTCTGTCTTTTTCTGCAGGACACCTTTCCTGAAGCTTTATCCTGTGGAGATTACTGGATGTACCTTACGTTGTGTCACCTCGTCCCAGCCTTGAACACGTCCTGACAACCACGTCATGAGCAAAGATCCCAGCTCATAATAGGAAATCGTTCTGCTGTCACACGCTCATGGTCACTTTGAGCTGCAGGACGCCCTCGGTGCCATCAGGGTTGATGTATCCCAGAAGCCTTGGCTATATTTGCATAAGCTTTGTGTCAGCTGTATATGGCCAAGGTAAACCTCTCATTACTCTTGCAGCAAGTTCAGTTGAACTAAATTGATAAACGTTTTCAGAAAGGTTATCATGTATGTAGTGTAACTATCCTTTTCATGAAATACGATATATTGACATTAGCTGAGGCCTGTTTTAAAATTGCAACTAAAATTACATTTTACCTTTAAATTGGAAAAAGACTTCACACCAGTTTCTCAGAAGATCAGAAATGAACTTTTACATTATTCTAAATACCTCTAATTGCTCATTGCATTCATGCATTCAACAGAAATGCAGCCAAATAAATAAATAAATGTAATGCGGCATATTTCCCTTTAACAGAACACTTTGACAGAAATAACAGACTTATACATGGGGCATTTTTTTTTACCATTTATCTCAAATTTGGAGGCATTTTTTGTCCATTTTTGGTGGCATTTTTGCCTCAGACTTCCATTAAATTCTAATTCTTTTGTGGACCGAAACAAAATCCTTTTGTAAATATTTTTGGGATCCTTCATAATTTTGCTGATCAAGACTGCAATAATAAGCAAATTTAACTTTTTTTTTTATTATAAGATTAGAAAAGGGTTTTTACCTTCTACTTTAATAAAATTTGTTATGTTACTCCATTCATGTTCATTTATAGTCCTGCAGTGTAACAACTCAACATTTTAGCATTATTAAATGCAAAATGTGTTTTACATAAGCATGTGTAGATGTAACATATGAGAGTCTATCTGTTGGAAACAATATGTCAAAATAGTAACATTTTATTTTAAGGTTATGTAGTTACAATTGTTGCATGTACTTATTTTAGTAACAATTTGCATAATTACATGCAACTAACCCTAAACCAAACACTAACCCTTGCTGCAGTAAGTATAGTTAATTAATATTACTCAGTTCTTCTAGGTTTAATTACAGTCTAACAACATCACCTTAAAATATAGTGTAACCGTCAAAATATCTGGCAACCTTAAAATGTCCAGCTACTTGACATATTAAAATTGCCATCTAAAATTTTTAGAACCGTTAGTTTAACCAAGTAATTTCAACTTAAATTAAACCCACTTTTTAAAAAAAAAAAATGAGTTAAAGGAGAAGTCCACTTCCAGAACAAAAATTTACAGACAATGTACTCACCCCCGTGTCTTCTAAGATGTTCATGTGTTTCTTTCTTTAGTCAATAAGAAATTATGTTTCTCCATATAGTGGCTTCAATGGTGCCCCCAAGTTTGAACTTCCAAAATGCAGCTTAAATGCAGTTAGGGTATGTCGAAAAACTCCCATCTTGTTTTCTTTCCCAATTTCAAAATCATCCTACATCGCTACAGAAGTACAGACCCAGTGTTTACAAGGTGAACATGCAGAGAAGATCAAAACTTAGATCAAAGATCAAACAGCCAGAGTTAGTGGGGAAGGTTGAGTGATACCAGCTAGATATTGTTGGTTCTAGCTATTCTGGACACTCAGGCAAAGAAAGGACCAGAGCTGTCAACTGATCAGCACCTTGTGATGAAATGGATAAGATGGCGGGGAGGCTGCCGGACAGACCCAGGAAACCCAAACCTATAGTGTGGGTTAACTGGGAATGTCTTACAGAGGATCCTGTCCAGAGTATTTTCAACTCCCACCTCCTAAAAAGCTTTTCCTTACTCCAGGAGGAGGCTGGAGACATGGACTCCAAGTGGGCCTTGTTTAAAGCCTGCTGAGAGCTGTGGTTGGAAGGTCATTGGTGCCTGTCGCAGCGGCAAACCAAAAACACTGCCAGCAGTGAGGGAGGATGTCAGGCAGAAGGAGGAGGTCTTAAGGGCTGGTTGACTTGTGGGTCTCCCAATTCTGCCGACAGGCATCGGCAGACTGGATGGACCGCAGCAGCAGTGGTCAAGGAAGCAAAAACTTGCGTGTGGGAGGAGATTGGAGAGTCCATGGAGATGGACTTTTGGACAACCTCAAAAATGTTCTGATAAACCATCAGACAGGTGGCAAACTATAGACTGGTCCAGGCTGTTGCAAGTTGGGATGGGGACTTGTTGACCACACCTGGCGATATAGTTTGAGGATCACCTGAACCCAGAGGACATTCCTTGACACATTAAGGCAGGGTTGGATGAAAATTTCTGCCTCATTTCCCTGGCGGAAGTCACTGAGATAGTCAAAAAGCTCAGAGGGCCAGAGGGTGTGTTCCAATTATAGAGGAATCACTCTCCTCAGCCTGCCTGGGAAAGCCTATGCCAGAGTACTGGAGAGGGGAATCTGAGTAAACCTCAGCTGGAGGAGAAACAATGCAGATTCCGTTCCAGACGTGGAACAGTGGACCAGCTCTTAACCCTGACAAGAGTCCTGGAGGTGGGCATGGGAGTTTGCTTATCCAGTCTACATGAGTTTGCAGATCTGGAGAAAGCTTATGACTGTGTTTGTTGGGATTTCTTGTGGGGGGTGCTGTGGGAGTAGAGCTGCCAAGTTCACTAATGCATGCTATACAACTGGAGTGAAAGCTTTGTTCGCTTCCTCTGCAGTAAGTCAAGCTTGTTTACAGTAAGTGCTTTTCTAGGACCGGAGTTCGCCACCTCTGATATATACAGTGCACAGCACAAATGAATATAAAATATAATAAATAAATATAATAAATAAAATATAATAAATAAATATAATAGATGTGTTTTCTTAATGATCACTAATGTAATTCATGGAAAGATGGCAAAATTGAAATGTATTAAACATATACTTAATAAAAACAACAAACTATATGCCAATATTTTCTGTAAGATAAGTAATTAGTAGTAATTTTGTTTAAATGAAGGATTCCAGAAATAAGTACACTCTAATTCTAGCAAAATGTATAATATTCCACTACATAATATGTCCCCTGGACCTTTAAGTATACTGGTCTGACACTTCTTGGCACTGAGTGTACAAGTTCATGACAAATTTTCACATATGTCCTGTTTAACTCATAGAGGACAAACTCCTTACACCTCCTCCGTCTCTACAGAATCCCCCACAGCTGCTCACAAGTGTTAAGATTGAGTGAAATACATGTCCACTGAAGGATTTTCACCTTGGGAGAATGAATATCTTCATTGTCATGTTGAAAAAAATGCCCAACAATGCAGGGAATGAGGGGAGGGTAGTATCTTCTGTTTCAAGTTTTTGTATTACATCAAACAGTGGTGTGTGAATTAATGACAGGGTTGATAAAGCACAACTCCCCCACATCTTCAGCACTCATACATCCCAATATAAGAGCTTTATTACCATTGAATGTCACTGTGGGAACCAGGCACTTCTCACTGTACTCCTCCTCTAGCAACACCAGAATATTTTGGATGCTTTTGGATCTGAAATGATTGACTTGGTCTCTTGAGACAAGAGTATGGATTCTCAGAAGTCTATATTTTGTAAATATGGGCCTCGGAAGAGGTTAAATGAGTTTATTGTGCTTTGGCTACAGTAGGTAATTCTAGTGGTGGTGACAACAACCATCCACGTCACTTCTGCAGGCTGCGGTGTACTCTGTGAGATAAAGTGTCACTCTTTTCATAGCTTTTGCCAGCTCTGAGACACTTGCATGGTATTTTTCCTGCTCTTTTTCTAGCAAAAACTCAAAAACTTAAAGTGAAGACCTGACTTGTCACAAGTCCATTGTTTTTGAATGTCGGTGCTACTTCTGCTATATTATCACACTTAAAGCAATATTTGGTAGTCATCTTGTACCATTGTCCTCTTTTATGCTAAGAAATAAGTCACCTGGCAGTTTTCTCCCAAGTTGTTCCATTGCTGCCAGCATTAAGTCTGAGAATGATTCAGTAGGCTATATAACACTTTCACTTGTCAGGAAATTACTTGTCTTTAAAAGGTTTGGTTCAATATACTTACCTGTTGATCAAAAATAGCTTTAAATCTACACAATTTATTTTTTGTTTTATTTAGTAACTTTCAGGAGGGTTGTGTTGCACATTTTTGCAACACAACATTTTATCACTTTGATAAGTAGATCTTATTTTGCTGAATAATTTTGAACATTATATCTCCAAAGAACCCTAACATGTCATCTAAGTAACGATTAATTGCTGAATTTGTTACATTTTAGAGGATGTGTACTCATTTATGCTGTGCACTGTATATATACATATATATATATATATATATATATATATATTTTTTTTTTTTTTTTTTTTTTTTTTACAGTGAATTAAGAGTATATTTGTACCTTTCAGCATGTAATTTGTCACACAGCAGGGCAGTTAAATGAACCGGTAATGGTAAAAGCATGGATCTGAAACATATATGTTCACTTATATACAGTAATCTAAAATCTGGAAAAATGTTGTCAGTTTGTCAGCTATAACCATAAAAAAGCAAGTGCTGGCAAAGTAATTGCTCCAAGTTTTGTATCTTTCACCTAACACTGGTCTTCATCCTAATCTAATGTCATTTTAATCTACTTTATGCCATTCAAGTTATTATACGGAAAGAAACGGCACGGTTAACCAAATGATGTAGACCACAAATACCAATGTATATCTTAAACAGGCCACATGTTTGACACAACATTTCATCTTTCATGAGGTCAAAGATATTCACTGTAATAGAACAAAGGAATACGTTACATTTCTTGCTGCCAAATGATTATTGACAGCTCATTATTCTGTATGTTTTGCTTTAGGGAATTGAAATTTAAATCTGTTCTTCATCCACAAGAACAACCTCCAGCCAAAAGTCTAAGTCTTTAAGTGAAAACACACGCCTGTAGACGCAGAGCGATGTGTTATCTCTTGTCTTTGAAGCTCAGCTGTATTGCAGGCCCTGGCAAGCTGAGAGAGAGCGACGTCAGCTTGGCCAATGTGTGGATGCAGACATGGAGGCCAGTAAGTAAACCCATCAAACTGCCCTCAAAGACAACCAGTGCTAAAGGCTAATATGAGCGCATTACCCACATCATGAAGTAGTGTGGCTAAGAGTCAGCATTAACAGTCAGTGCTTGCTTCAATTATGCTTCACTCACTCGTCTTCTTTATGGTCCTAATGCCAAAGACTCTCAGCGATGTCCAAGAGATGAAACAGATGGGCAGTTCATATGCCAGAGAAGGGTTGGATGCTGGATAGCTAAAAATATTATATCTTGATATTTATATACTTGCTTTGAAATGCTACAAAAGGGATTTGGACCACTTGGCAAATATGTTCAAAATGTTCAGATTCAAAGTAATAGTTGCCCAAAAATGTAAATTTTGTCATTAATTATGTTCACACATCTGTTTTCCTTACAATGATGACATTAATAACAGTAACGGTAGTCCAACTGTCTTTCTTTCAGAACTTGATAATGGTTTAACGCAAGAAATTTTTTAAAAAATTAAAAAAAAAAAAAAACACTTTTTGACTTTTTGGACCGACCCCAAACACTTTCACTGAATAAAACAGTGTTCAAGTCCTTCTGGGAACACTTGTGAAAATTGTTTAGAAAAAAAGTGCATCAGATTAAATATGAATAATTTTAATCACATTAAACGATCAGTTTAAAAACATGTTATAACATGTTATACATGCATGTTATAACATCTGTTAAGATCATTTCTGTCATGACAACTCTCAGAGGGATTGGCATGGTAGTGTACATGACAATGTAAATGTATTTGGTCTTGGCGGAATAGATCCGGCGCCAATACATCCACAACATGCTGCTGTGAGCATGTAAGAAATACTGCTGCTGCACATATGACATATATAAATATTCCCCCACAAAACACAATACAGTACAAGCCAATATATGCATGCCGCTGAATATGAGGATAAACTGCTGTATCAGTGGACTTGCATGTATCCAAATACATGAAGATGAACGGACAAGGAGACAAGACACCCCCCACCAAGCAAATCTATCTTCAAAGAGCCATGTGAACCGCATGCATTACTATCTATATGTGCCTGGGCTACCACGCCGACTGGCTTAACTCTGATTAGACGCGCATTATGTGTAATGTTGATTAACAAAATGTATATACATTGCAATCCGATAGATAAGACCCATAGCATCCACCTGAGCAAATATCATAATTTACTCATTTGCAAATTGCTGTTATTTTCCCCACTTTATCAGTCCCAGTGACAGCGTAACAACTCGTTAATTTATATTCGTACAATGATGAGACGGACAAGTTAGCCGATACATGCCATTTTATCCTCTCGTGCAGATGAAAGCTATCTGGGTTACAGAGCATTAAACTTCTGAGTGGGTTGACTTGAATGAACCAAAATAAAAGCAGAATATGAATGTTCTTTCTTTCTGTTTTCTCACTGCACAGCAGTGGCGACGTTTCACAAAACCATAGGATATGGCAGTGGCATAAGGGCATATAAAGGGGAAAAGGTTTTATTTATTCATTTTTCCAATAATTAAACACTGTGTCATCAGAGTTGTTATTGTAGCTTTATCAGACACTTGCACTTAACATTTTATGAAAATCAAGCTCAAAAGGAGTTAAAGTTTTTGACCAACAAATGACAGAGATCTGCATTTTGTCTGTCATTAGAACGGCTGTACCAAGTACGTCGTATAATACGGTTTCATCAACTTCTTTTTTTTTCATACACTTGGCCAAATCTTATGATATAATCAATGAAGAGCTATATGCACAGGATAGTTGAAATGTTCAAAAGTATATTGGCTACAAATAGATGGCAAATGCTAAGACTCTTCACTGCTCTTCAAACACACAGAAAAAAATTAGCCTTTGCAGACACAGTGTTTGAATAAGAAAACGCTGCACTTATTCATACACCAGTTATTTATTTACCCTTGCATTGCGAAAAAGTGGAGAGCTGTCTCCATGGCGCGTCATTCTGAATGGAGGCGGGGTGAAGTTACAAGGTTTCACTGACAGTTTGATGATCCAGTGGTTTAGTGACAAGCTCTTTTGAATGCTTTTCTTTGGTTAACATTTGTAAAACCCTAAAACAGAACATAAGGAAGACCAGTGGCACTGATTTAAGAGCACACTTCACACGAGCACATTTCTCCGGAAACTGCTCGACTCATAATGCATTTCACTACAACAACCATAGATATATTGATCTTAAGTCATAGCTCTTACAAGACTGTCATTGAAATGACACATGCTCATCACAATGAATACATTGAACACAGAAAATGTGCCTATGCATATGGCGAACCCCAGTTGAAATACAAACACAAGATGTTTATTTAATTTCATTTAACCTGTTTTCATGTCCATTACGATCGTTGTGTCCTCAGAGCGATTACATGCTCTAAACTGTGTTTGCTTCAGCTGTATAAACACAGATGCTAAATGCTGCTGCTAATATGCTTACATTTTGCTGCTGCATACAATGCAAACTGCTAACATGACACTTAGTTTAAACTTGTTTATGGTTGCTCATTTTTTAGATTGAGATTGGGTTAGACCTATCGGGATTGCGCCCGTCTAGATTTTCATGCCAGAACCCTGTATTTGTTTATTTTGAAAAATGTAAATCAAAAGTTAAATAACATTTGAAAGTGTTTTAATTTATGTTAACTAATGTTCTGTTAATCATTATTTAATGTTCAATAAGTAGTAAATATTTATACGCACATTATCTCATATTTGTGGCAATTTGAATAAATATTAGCCAATGATCTGTTATGCATTATATAATGTTTATGGTTTAATAATAAAGGTTGCATCAGCATGGCTTCATTCATTGAAATTTTCCTGATTAAGATGCTGATTTCAAGAGAACATGATCTCTTGAATCAGTCGTGGGGTAAATATGGGCTAAGTATCTCTTCAGGTGTTGTGATGTGCCATGTACACTCGGATCAGACTGAAGTGCTTTAGGAACAGCCGATGAAATGCTAATGTATGCTTCCAATAGACATTTTATGGACAGAGAGAATACATTAAAATACAATTTCCTGGCCTGTGAAAGGAATACAACATTGTACATCCATCGTCCATTTAACTAAAGTTACCTGGTTTCTACCTTACTTTATCTCATCAGAGGAAAAAACAACTTGAAAGCAATGAAGAACTCTAGTGAAAGTTATGAAGTGTCAGTCAAAAAGTATTTTCTTCAGAGGTGCACAGTAAAAAAGAGCTTTGTTTTTTTAGGCTATAGGAAAGAGAACGTATCATTATCGAAGTGTTTTTTCTCAGTTTCTTTCGAGTGCTAATTTCAGGCAGCTGTTTGAGTGCTGCCGTTATTTGTCAATCTTGGTCACGATCCCTCCCACTAATTTAAAGCATGCTTTAGAGTCAATGTTTTGAAGCCTCTTTAAAGAGGCCTGTCGGTTTGTTTTCTTTCCATGTGGATGGATGGAAGTATATTTAAGGCTTGTTTATGCTCCTGATACAAATAGACTGTCAGCATCCATCATTGTTTCAATTTTCATTAAGTTCCTTCGCAAGTGCCTGACCAGCTGATATGGTTAGCTTTGCCAGCCGGGTTAGAGTCAGATAGCGAAGACGTACTTGAGTAAATAATTATTTTGAAATTATCTGTTTATTATAAGCCTAAAACCAATCAGCTAAAATGCATAAATGCCACTCTTAAAGGGATAAAACAAAATTGAAAACTCCTTTACTCACCCTCAAGTTGTTACAAATCGGTTTTGAAGTTTTGAAGAATGTTGACAGTAGCCATAGTGTGAAATATCAATGCATTGCATTATATCCCTTGCCAAAAAGAAGTGTACTTCAAGTTTGCTGGATATGCTAAAAATATTATATCTTGATATTTATATATTTGCTTTGAAATGCTACAAAAGGGTTTTGGACCACTTAGCAGTTGCTGGCAAATATGTTCAAAATGTTCAGATTCAAAGTAATAGTTGCCCAAAAAATTTTATTTTGTCATTAATTATGTTCACACATCTTTTTTCCTTACAGTGATGACATTAATAACAGTAACGGTAGTCCAACGGTAGTCTTTCTTTCTTTCTTTCTTTCTTTCTTTCAGAGCTTGATAATGGTTTAACACAAGAATTTTTTTTTTTTAATTTAAAAGACATTTGTATGGATTTAAATGCATATTATAACATCTGTTAAGATCATTTCTGTCATGACAACTCTCAGAGGGATTGGCATGGTAGTGTACATGACAATGTAAATGTATTTGGTCTTGGCGGAATAGATCTACTACGCTGCTGCTGCTGCGGCAGAGCAAGTACCAAGATTTGCTACTGCCAATACATCCACGACATGCTGCTGTGAGCATGTAAGAAATACTGCTGCTGCACATATGACATATATAAATATTCCCCTACAAAACACAATACAATACAAGCCAATATATGCATGCCGCTGAATATGAGGATAAACCGCTGTATCATGTATCCACACACATGAAGATGAACAGACAAGGAGACAAGACAAGCAAATTTATCTTCAAAGAGCCATGTGAACTGCATGCATTACTATCTATATGTGCCTGGGCTACCACGCTGACAAAGTTTATTTTATTAAGTATACTTAAGTGAAGTTCAAGTATATTTTTAGTATACTTTATGAAGTAAGTATACAAATACCAGTGTACTAGTAGTATACTTTTAAGTATACTATTTCAATACTCCTTGGGACTAAATTGGCCCACTTTCTAGTATATAAAAGTATACTTTTAAGTATACTTTAAGTATAACAGTAGTAAACTTTGAGTACACAACTAGTTTACATATATGTTTTTAGTTTGTACTGCAAGTATACTAAAAGTGAACTTATAACTAGTAACTTATACTGATAGTTACTAATTAAATATTTTTTAATGCATTTTTGGTACACTTTGAAGTATAGTCTTAGTAAACTACTAGTTCAATAGTTTTATACTGCAAATATACTCATACGTTTTCTTTAAGTGAATTTTACATCATACTTTAAGTATGGTATTATGTCCCTATTAAGTATTAATTTGTATTAGGGCTATCAAATGATTAATCGCAATTAGTCGCATACAATATAGGTTTGAGTTTGTCTAATATATGTGTGTGTAATTATTATGTGTATATATAAATACAAACACATTCATGTATATATTTAAGAACTATTTACAAGTATATGTACTTATTATAATTTATATGATATATAAATAGAAATATTTTGTACATAACATATTTCTCTTAAATATATACATTAATTTGTGTGTATTTATATATGCATAATATTTACACACAGTGCACACACATATTAGGCAAACTCAATCTTTTATTTTGTAAGCAGTTAATCACGATTAATCATTTGACTGCCCTAATTTTTATATATTTTGTTATATGAATATCAGAAATTACAAAACATCAAAAGAAAGAACAGGGCATCTGCTTGTAAACAAACTCATTTTATTCTAGCTTCATGCATTCTTTTTTTTATAAACACCTTAATGTGAGTAAGTCTCATTAAAACAAACAAACAAACAAACAAACAAACAGACAAAGCAAGCTATAATCAAAACAAAGATGGAGTCGATCAACACCCCAAAGCTTGACAGTCATCGTTACCTCTTCATGGGTCAACATTTTATTCCATAACATGACTCTGGAAGTTGACTCTGGTTTTGGAATGACCGGAGCAGATTTGACTGGCTCTGGAGAGACTGAAGCAGGCTTGATTGTATCTGAGGTGACTGGAATGGGTTTGACTGGATCTGGAGTGACTGAGACAGGCTTGACTGAAATATCGTCCTCTGAAGCTGGCTTGGGAAAGGCTTCCTTGGCCATGACAACAGGCATAAACTGACAAGAGGCCTCTAGCAATGTGACAGGATGGGCAAAAAATGTCTCGAGGGCATGACATGACTAGTAAGTGGTTTTGAAAAAGCCACTGGACTTGATACTTCAGGGACCGCTGGACTCAGGACAAGAGTCGGGTCCTCCAGGACCTCTGGGTACTGGGCACTCCGATCTGTATCCTTTTGAACCACTGAGCTAGGGACCCGAGTCTGCTCTGCATGGGCCTTTCTACTCCTCTGCTTTTGACAGGTTGATGTTGTGAGCTTTTTCTCCTCTGTAGTATCTGCAGCTAACTCAGCCAACTCTGGAGGAATAACAGTGATCTCTGTCGACTCGGTTGCTGAAACTGAGCCAGCAGACTTCAACTTGACTGGAACAGACTTGATGCGGTGAGACTTGACTGGCTCAGGGGTGATTGGAATAGAGAAGTCAGCAGCGCTCTCGACTATTTCTTGGAAAGCAGAGATTGATTCGACTGACTCAGAAATAATTGGGACTGGCTTGTATGTCTGGGAGAGGACATTAGCTGACTTGACTGGTTCAGGGGAAATGGGAGCGATCTCAGTAGACTCTGGGGGTCACAGGAAAAGTGTCAGAGTCATCAATGGATGCAGTAGTCTGTAGAGCCCTCTTCCTTCTTGCCCTTCGCTTCTGAGTAGGAGTCAGAAGGTGATCTTGGTCTTGACTTGACAAGGGAAGTGTGGCGGTCCATGCGGACTTAGGTGGTGGAGAAGGTATTCCCCAATGGATGCAATGACCGATATACTTTGAGAAGTGGGTATTGATGGGTGGCAGGATCATGATACTCATTCTGTTGAGTCCAGTACTGGGGTGCGTTTCCCAAAAGCAGCGTTAGCCAACTATGGTTGCAAGTTCCATCGTTACTAACATAGTTCAGCGATTTGGTGTTTCCCGAAACCATAGTTCAAACGAACATTCGCAAACAGCGTCACAAACTTACGTGGTTGGAACTACAGCTCTCGACCTGTGGTTAGAAGCATAGTTCCTAGACATATTGGTTCAATAAATTATGCTCTTGGGCACAGTAAGCAAGCTAGCAAGCAGTGCAATCTAAATATGAATGCATTTTAATCCATGTATTTTTGCAAGTCCTCTGCAAGCAGTGTTTTTGAATAGCGCACAATTTAGAGATCTCTAATCAGTTAAATAGCAGAAGTTATTACTCGGTCACGTCATTAACAACAGCCCTACACTGTTGAATTAATGTGGTTCGAATGACAGAGATGCGACCGTGTTTGGGAAACAGTTGTGACTAGCTAGTTCTTTTCCACAACAGTGCATCGTACTATGGAGGTTAATGAGCGAAGAAACGCACCCCTGGAATCAAATGCTGAATGTTAGCAAGTTTGACAAGGCAGGAGATGTGGAAGAGGCGGGGAGTGAACGCAGTCCAACAATAGGCAGGGAGAGACTTGTGGACAGGCAGTTGAGTGGCCACAGAGTCCAGTCCAGAAAGACCGACCACCAGAGAGGAGAGAAGGCAGCGAAGCTGGAGGCTGGTAGTAGCAGCAGAGGCCTGACAGGAACCTGAGGTGCAGCCCCTCCACACTCATGATCCCACAGGCTCTGCAAACGTCCAGCTGTGAGGCAGATAGAGGAAGCAGACCAGGAGCTCGGCCTGCAGGACTGGAGAGGACAAGACAAAACTAGATACAGACAAGAGACAGTACTAAGTGAACAACTTGGCAGGGAATAATCAGTATCGCAAACGGTAAGACAAGCTAGCAAACATAGACTAAGCACAGTAACACGGCAAACTAGAACAACAAACTGACAAAAGAAGAGGGAAAGGGAGAACAATATAAAGAAGCGGAGAACACGAGGAACAGGTGAGAACACTCAGACAAACGAGAACTAGACAAGGGTAACTGGTAACAAGGAGGCAGGACGAGGGGAGCACGTGGCAAACACAAACAAAGCCATGCGCTCAAACACAACACAAACAAGGAAGCATTAAACAGGGATGGGACAGACAAGACTGTCAGGGGAGATCCCTGACAGTGAAAGCATACTTACCTATTTTACCTATTCACTCTTGAATGAACTTAGTTTTCGTAAGGGATGTTTTGATCATCAAACTAAGCATTTAAACATAATCTTACTAAGATGATATTTTACTTGAGATTTTCTGATGATTATTTCATATGTCAGGCTTTATAGCACTGTAGCAAAAATGTTTCTTTTAAATGTTATAAGGTTACTGAAACCAAGGCAGTGCTTATTTATCATGGCATTCAGTGTATTATAATACAACCACAATAATACAACAAAAACAAATGTACTCATTTGAACTCAGTCTTTCACTTCTCCGTCCTTGTGCTCAGCACACAGCTCCAGACGGCACTACAGGTGCTCTATTGTTTCTATATAACAAAACTATTAAGCATACTTATATTATAAACTATTTTACTACACCAAACTTCCACTGTAATATAAAGGTTGCATGTGAAATTTTGTGTATTTTTGTATGTTGCCTTTTAAATAGTTTTGCTAGTTCATTAAAAGTTTAGCGTTTTATAATTGTTTCACTGTTTGGATATTACTGAAAAGCCCATGAGGTAATAGTGGGACATTTTGTCACAAAACTGTATGTTTTTTCCTAGGCAGTAATAGTGGAGATGTTATTAAAGTCAGGACTATGATTTGTGTTTATAAAGAAATTGATACTGACAAAAAAATAAATCCATGAGAAATACTGACTGGAGTCAAAAGTGTGAAAACTAGCTCAGTCTCCTTAATATACCTGGTTAGATTTATACCAATCTGAGACAGAATCTCTCACCGAGTCTTCAAGAGTTATAGACTGGCAGATACAGCATCCTTCATTTATTATGACGCCTGCTGGGCCATGTGGTCCTGTGTGTTCACAGCAGGGGCTTTTTAATACAGTCTCTTCAGGAAAGCCTTTTAAGCCTGTATAAAGTGATTCCATCAAGGGCCTTGAATTACTGAGCCGTTCTGGTTCTAATAGCAGAAAGAAGCAGTGCGACCTCCTCTATGCCAACCAGCAGAGTCTCAAAGATTTAAAAATGAGCTTTTGGAGAGTCATGTGGCTGGGGCTTTAGTCTGATGTGAGCTGCCTGTAACCAGTTCCTTGCTTTGACCTTCATTAAAACACTCAGTAAGACTTCTGCAACCCGAAAACCAGGAAATGAAGTGATGCTGTCGTCTGCTGTTACAGTTCATGTTGCATGAGATAACTGTATCCAAATCACAGGCAAAAGCTTTCCGTCTTGCCTTACATGTGTGCAGACAACCAGTGAATCCGTGGGATCCAAGATTTATGTCATCCTGTAGCCAGAACTGAATCCTTCGGAAGAAATAGGCATTTTGATAAGACAGTGATATAACTCAGACACACATGTGGTTTGAGGAGATTTAATGCTCTGCCTTGGCCCTAATCAGGAAACGTGCAAAATAAGACTATGAATGAATAGTCTTAAACCTGAAACTGTGGCTGTCCCTTAACAAAAAAATAGTATACTTCAAGTTTTTTTTATTAAGTATACTTAAGCAGAGTTCAAGTATATTTTTAAGCATACTTTATGTAGTAAGTATACAAATATCACTATACTAGTAGTATACTTGTAAGTGTACTATTTCAGTACTCCTTGGGACTAAATTGGCTCACTTTCTAGTATAGAAACGTTTAATTTTAAGAATACTTCAAGTATAACAGTAGTAAAGGTTGAGAACACAACTAGTTTACATGTAGAGTCACCTTTATTTATATATCGCTTTTAACAATACAGAATTGTGACAAAGCGGCTGTACAGTATTAAATAGGAAATAGTGCATCAATAATGCAAAAGGGCAACAGTAAAGGCAGTTCATCATTGGATTCAGTGATGTCGTCATCATCTAGTTCAGTTCAGTTCAAATAG
>JAHKKF010510801.1:0-13384 GCA_019740295.1 Labeo calbasu | reverse complement strand
AAAAATAGGGGCAAAAACAAAAGTGTGGCATTTATAATTTTGGTCAGTGTATATTTTTAAATGATGTTTTATTCTACCATGCTTTATTTCTAATCTAAATGCGATCATGAATTATATTAATTAAAAAATTGCTTGTCTATACAAAAAAATCAGTCAATATTGTCTAATGTTGTGTTGGATCTCAGTGATATTCATTGTATAGCCAAAACAATACTACAGCATTCTTCAAAATATCTTCTTTTGAATTTTGATTTTGAATGACATGAGGGTGAGTTAATAATTTAGTTTCGGGTAAAATGTGACCCTGGACCACAAAACCAATCTTACGTAGGCAAAATTACATTGTATGGGTCAAAATTATTGATTTTTCTTTTATGCCAAGAATCATTAGCATATTAAGTAAAGATTATGTTCAATTAAGATATTTTGTAAATTTCCTACCGCAAATATATCAAAACTTAATTTTTGATTAGTAATATGCATTGCTAAGAACTTAATTTAGACAACTTTAAAGGCGATTTTCTCAATGTTTAGATTTTTTGCACCGTCAGATTCCAGATTTTTAAATAGTTGTATCTCAGCCAAATATTGACCTATTCTAACAAACCATACATCATTGAAAAGCTTATTTACTCAACTCAACAGTGTGATATTGACTATGCTTTTGTTATCACACAGTTTTTCTTTAAAACTGTATTTTTAGTATTATTTTTAGTGGCTTTTTTGGTATACTTTACCCTATAAAGCCTACTGAATCACATTTACCACATGAATTTCCAGGGTATCCAAATTATCAACGTGAGCAGAACTGCTGAAAACCCTGTTGTATATGATCTCCTACATGCCCTCTGTTGTCTGCTACTTTTTTAACAAGTAAAAGACCTCGTCATGTCTTTTTGCTGTGAAATCTTTATTGATTTTTAATTTAATAGAATAATTTATAGAATAAATTTTATATTGTTAGCAATATTTCAAGATGAACACTTTGACATTTTGCTCAATTTGGGCCTCTGAATTTATTTATTTATTTATTTATTTATTTATTAGTTCATTAGTTCAGCAACACTTTACAATAAGGTTCATTAGTTAACATTTGTTAACATGAACTAGGAATGAACAATATTTCTACAGCATTTACTAATGCATTATTAAAATCACGAGTTGTGTTTGTTAACATTAGTTAATGCACTGTGAATATTTCAAATTTTTGTCTAAAGGTTCAATAAACTGTTTCATTTTAATATAAGAATAATAAATAAGATTTATGCTTCATTTCCAAAGGTTTTTTTATTACTTGGTTTAAATTTAACTTAAGAAACGCTACAAAAAGCGATGCATATTGGGATAAACGCTGTGTCTGAAAGTTTGAAAGTCTTCCAAAAGCCATTTTCTTTAAAAGATCACAGAGGTGCGTCCAGCTCAAGGCGTGGGCTTCTGGTGATTTGGGCTGACATTTCTGACCACTGGATCAAATCCCATTGATTAGAACATCCTCTCGAGCTGACAGAGAACGGTCTCCCTGGCGACATCCAGGCTGATGGCGCGCTCTCTCTCTCTCCCGGCCCCCCACCCACTTCCACATGGACCAGGCGCGCACACGAAACCTGCGCGCAGGTCTCAGCTGAGTTGCATTTGCTTTGTAAGTGCCTTGAGCGCTGATCGTGCTTGTAAAGACTTGTTATTTACTGAGAACGCAACAAAATCAAGCACTTTTTTATTCCAGTTTGCGTGTAGGCTGATGGTATGAACCATCGCAAATGATTTTAGGAGATACTTTTATTACTTTTTCTCCTTATGAAACTTGCCAGACTCAACAGGCAGTTGCAGAAAGTGAGTTGATGCCATAAGAGGGGTCGATTGCCGTCAGCTTCAGTTTTCTGCGTCTCCGCTCAGGATGAACGGAACGTTTTTTAACCACACCGTGTTTACGCACGGCGTTCTGCTCAACCGCAGTCAAGAGCTCGCGGGGACACTAGTTGACTGCTGCACGGGGAACGGGAGCGAGGTAACCGCGAACGACGGTGGCGGGTCTTTAGTTCTCGCTCAAGACGAACGCAAGCTGTTCGTTACGCGCGTGGTGCAGATTGCGGTGCTCTGCGTTCTTTCACTCACGGTGATGTTCGGGATCTTCTTTCTCGGTTGCAACCTCATGATCAAATCCGAAAGTATGATCAACTTCCTGGTCAAGGACCGGAGACCATCCAAAGACGTCGAGGCGGTGATGATCGGACTGAGTTAGCCACCGGTGCCACCTGTAACCGGGCTGCAGGACAGAGTGACACCCGGTTGTCCTCAGACTGGGAGCCACGGAGATATGCAACTTACACTTTCACTCCCTTTGTGTTCTGAAAAGAAAAGGCGATGTGGATGAACTGAAGCAAAGATGACAGATATACAGCTGCACGTTTACAAAAATGAGAATGTATTTATTCATGTTTACGTAGCTTTTTGTATTTGAGGTATTTTTGCTTGTGATTTTCTACAGTGAAGTGTTTACACGTTTTTACCTCAGAAAAAAAAATCAAAGTATGTATTTATTATTGCAGTATCTTTGTTAAAGTCTGCAAATTACGCTACCGTGACTTAAGGGTGAGAGGGTTGGTCAACGCAAATTGTAGCCTTCTCTGGTGCAACTATTCTAAAAGTTGGTTATCTCTGATACTTTTAACAAAGTGATAAACGACAACTTATGATTTTTTCGACGGACCCGCACAAAATTGGTCGTAATGGAAAGCAACGTGTTGTCATGGTGACTTCCTTTGGCAAGCAAAATGTAGCGACGTTAAAATAACCGGTCTGATTTGTATTATTACTGAAAACCCTGTTGAAACGTATATATGCTTGCATGAAAAAGTGTACATTTACTAAGGCCGTACCAATCTTTTATTTGCCTATGTATTTATTGGCTCCCTTGGTGGTGGTGGATGGGGGGTTCAAGCCTTATTGTTAGAGATATTCTGACTTACCAAACCCACCATCTTGGTTTGTACTAGACAATCACATCCAAAAGCATGTTGTTTTGTGAACGGTGATTTTTGCACCTTGAATTGCAGATGTTTTGATTTTGAGGATGTCAAAATGTATTTTTCTTCAAGTTGAACTTGTGGCCGAGAGCACGTGAGGGGGGGAGATGTTCATCCGGTGGGACACTTACACGTTTTCAAGGACTCCTTCCCCCAGTCACACCGGCTGACGTCTCTCCCTCTGCATGCGCGATGCTCGGTGTGTCAGGCACTTTCTAAGTAAGACCTCAATGCTGCATGGAGTATTTTGTAAACTGTATTGACTTGCAAACTTGAAGTTGTGCAGCATGCTTTGAATAAAGTTGTTAAGAACATTGCATTGCATTTGTTTATTTATCTTGAAAGGTCAGATATTCAGAACAGAAATAACTGGCCAATTGTGGCAAAATTTAAAACAATCCATTAAAAGGTTGCACAGGCCTCCACATATGTGACCGTGGACCACAAAACCAGTCGGATCAATGGAGATTTATACATCATCTGAAAGCTAAATTAGCTTTTTATTGATGTATGGTTTGTTATGATAGTACAATAATTGGCCAATATACAGCTATTTGAAAATCTGGGATCTGAGGGTGCAAAAAAATCAAAATACTGAGAAAACCTCCTTTAAAGTTGTCCAAATAAAGTTCTTAGCAACGTATAGATATTACTAATCAAAAATTAAGTTTTGATATATTTACGGTAGAAAATGTACAAAATATCTTGATGATCTTTACTTAATATCCTAATGATTTTTAGCAATAGTTTTGTTCCATACAATGTATTTTGGGGTATTGCTACAAATATATGCAAGCTACTTATGACTGGTTTTGTGGTCCAGGGTCACATTTAAGGGTAAATGTATATCTTGCATCTTCTGCAATAAGTTTTTGTTATTTAATGATGCACTTTTATCTGTGGGAATCCTTTTTGCTTTTCATTTTTAAGTAAGAATTGAACACCTGGGCATTAAGAAAACTGATAGTTTGAAACATGATAGTATGAAAAATCAAAGAAAAGTCAAAGAATTACACAAAATTGTAGTCTATATTCTTGTGGTAGAAGCATAGCATATAGGCCATGTTTAACCAAGGAAATTGTATAAGTACATGCATAAAAATTCTTACAAAAAATAGGTGTTTTGTACACTTGAGCGAGTTGTGGAGTAGGATGCAACTTCGACATGTTAAGAGAAGGGCTGTGTTTAGAGTCGAAAGTAATAATTACACGGTGCCTAATTTTTCCTATTGACTCTCTCTCTAAAGCAAATAACAAGGCTGGCTTACTCGGCTTTGATGAGAAAAATGAGAAAAAAAAATCATCTTTGATCATAACTTATTTAAAATAATTATGCTGCATGCAAAAGCATCTTACCATCCAAGCCGGACTCGGTGTTCCTTAACACCTTTCACAAGAGATGGAAGCATGTCAGGCTAAAGCCAATAAATATAACCAAATTTTAATATAGTGATCATTTTTAACGTTGGCATTTTAAAGATCAGTCTTGATTGTTCTTTGATTCATTTGGCTTAATATACACACAGATACAAGTGTCAGGAAGGCCACAGAATGAGTCATTCACAGCATTAAGCATTGTAAACATAAAGCAGTATCTACAACTGTTTAACAAGCAAAGGTGAAGGAAGGAAAACAGGAAGGGGGAGGGGGGTAGGGGGAAGCATATAGCATTATATTTCTGTAGAGGAGATCTGAGTACTGTCTCAGACTTCTGTCTCCCGCTCAGCACTGAGATGTGATTTTTACTGCCCTCTTATCCTTTCCTCCATTCCCACTTCTTTTAATGGACTGTAAAAATGGAGATAAGCAGAGACATGGAGAAAAAGAGATGAAAAGAGAGAGCTTCACAGAGCTAACCTGTTTCATAAAATATTAAATTGTACAAGCAGTGCTTTGCAGTGTCAGCGCTGGATGGTTATATAAAATAATTGGCCAAATAAAAAAAAAAAAAAACAGGAGTATGCACACGTGAATTTGTGCACAATTAAAAACATCTGTCTGCACTCTAAAAAATGGTGGGTTATTTTTTAAGCCCAAATGCTGAGTTCAGCCTATTGGGTCATTTTATTTTCTGCACACTAAAAACTACTGGGTTATTTTTTTTTTACCTAAATGCTAGGTTCAGTCTATTGGGTCATTTTATTGGGTTATTTTATTTACTTATTTCTTTTTCTTTTCTTTCTTTTTTTTTTTTTTTTTTATATTTTTACCCATGTGCTGGGTAGATTTTCTGCACTCTAAAAATGCTGGGTTATTTTTTTACCTAAATGCTGGGTTCAGTCTGTTGGGTCAGTTTATTGGGTTATTTTATTTTACTTTATTTTTTACATTTTTACCAATGTGCTGGGTAGATTTTCTGCACACTAAAAACTGCTGGGTTATTTTCTTTTACCCAAATGCTGGGTTCAGTCTATTGGGTCATTTTATTGGGTTATTTTATTTTACTTTATTTTTTACCCATGTGCTGGGTAGATTTTCTGCACACCAAAAACTGCTGGGTTATTTTCTTTTACCCAAATGCTGGGTTCAGTCTGTTGGGTCAGTTTATTGGGTTATTTTATTTTACTTTATTTTTTACATTTTTACCAATGTGCTGGGTAGATTTTCTGCACACTAAAAACTGCTGGGTTATTTTCTTTTACCCAAATGCTGGGTTCAGTCTATTGGGTCATTTTATTGGGTTATTTTATTTACTTATTTCTTTTTCTTTTCTTGTCTTTCCTTTTTTGTTTTTTTCCTTTTTTTTTTTTTTTACATTTTTACCCATGTGCTGGGTAGATTTTCTGCACTCTAAAAATGCTGGGTTATTTTTTTTTTTACCTAAATGCTGGGTTCAGTCTGTTGGATCATTTTAATGGGTTATTTTATATTATTTATTTGTTTTACATTTTTAACCATCTGCTGAGCGGATTTTTTCTGCACACTTAAAAATACTGTTATTTTTTTACCCAAATGCTGGGTTCAGTCTATTGGGTCATTTTATTTGGTAAATTTTAATATTTTTACCCATATGCTGGGTAGATTTTCTGCACTCAAAAAAAATGCTGGGTTATTTTTTGAAACCCAAATGCTGTTCAGCCTGTTGGGTTATTTTATTGGGTTATTTTTAATATTTTTTATCCAGGTGTGGGGTAGTTTTTCTGTAACAGCTGCTGGGTAATTTTTACTGTCAATACAAATAATGAACCCCCCTCACATACGTACCCAGCGCTGGGTCAGTGTAACCCAGTGCTGGGTACCGGTTAAACCGGTTAAAACTGGATACATTTGTTAGCCGTCATTTTGTGTTCTGTCCTGAGAGAAAACTTGCGGATGGACGAAAACTTCCTGAATGAAATTAAGGTTTGTATTACACTGTATTCCTATCAAATTATTACTGTATAAACAGGAAAACGTGTGTAATCGTACATTTTCTTGGAAGTTTTATCTCCCGCCAAACGAATGCGCGACCAGGGCTGAAACACGACGCGACTTCGCTGATATATGTGACAAAGTTTCCGTGCGCTCCACTGACTAAAATAGAAGCGCTATTTATCTAGTTCGCCATTGTTGCAGCGGTGGTCGCGCTATGCGATTGACGGATTGAAACTAAATGTCTGACAGAGGATGTAAAGCTGTTGTTGATGATACCTTTTAAACATGAACACAGAAAAGTCACGAATATAAGTAATTTAATAAACTGGAACAGCCTACTGATGGCAGTTCTCTTCCCACAGATTCCCATTGGCTGCTCTACGTCACGTCAAAACAACACAGCATGTGCTCTGTCCAATATTTACCCAGCGCTCAGTTGCCAAATAAGCAAGAAATGGTTGTTTTTAACCCAGCATTTTTAAAAGTGTATAATTCTCTCTTTGTTTATTAACAATTTAGTACTATTCACTATTTTCTCTCTTTTAATTTTTTTTGGAGTGTGAATTAAATTTTTGCATCGTGACTTCATTTTTAAACATAGTACACAGCCAAAATCATATTTTCTTTTAGAAAATCTTTCTTTTACTTATACATGACTACCATACTGTACTTTAAAAAATGCTTCTATTTACTGCTTTATCAGACAAATTATGAGCTAAAATCACGCAAGGACATGATTTTCAGTCATATATGTAAAATTTTCATCTCATGCAGGAGTGAAATGCAGACATTTGCTGTGAATGCAATCAACATAGAGGAGGTGAATGTTTGGCATGCTTTTCTACAAAATTAATATGACCACTAGATGGTACCAGACACCTGGTTCAATTTTATTATGAATATAATCTCAATAATTGGATGAATAACAAAACCAAACCAAACAAAACAAAACAAAACAAAACAAAACAAATGAATAGAATGCATCGGGGAAAAATTAAAATATGGCCTAAATAATAGTAAATGGCCCACATTTAATATGCTGTTGTGCCAAAAAATTATGATTTGTTCTGGTGATTCTATGTAAGGCAGTGCGTTGCATAAAAACAGTAAAAGCTGTTGAATAAAAGAACGTTTTTTTCTCTTCTCTGAATTCCATACTGCACCTTTATCTGCATGTGCACGTAAAATATAGGTCTCAAGCTATCATTCGGTGTTCATTTGTTGAGTCGCAACTTGCCTGTGGTAGCATATTTCCTTGCACCTCGATGAAACAGATTGCCGTTGCGAAATGCTGAAACACATGAAGTCATCTGTCCTTACATGTCTCGGAATGACAGTTTCCACTCCCAGTTTGTACATCAGAGAATCAGAGTGAAAACAGAGCCACTACAGCAGGAGGCCTTCAGTAGTTTGGATCTATTAAAATGGGACCGAATTTGATAGAAGTTTGGGTGCCAGTTTTACTTCTAGTTTCCATAGCTGCGGGTAAGTTTGCCTTTTGTTATTGTTTGTTTAGTTAATGACTCAAAAATGACAAGAATGTGTGTATGCTGGAGACATTTTTATTATTTCCTGCATTTACTGTTTTACTTGTTTCATCACATTTGGGGGGGCTGTAAAAGAAAAGAAGAAGAAGAAGAAGAAGAAGAAGAAAAAAAGAATACATTTTTAAACATTCGAAAGAAACCACTTAAAGCATGTATATGAAATTGATGATGGTGTTGTTTCTAGGCTCTAACATTTGCACTTCCAGAGGAGTGAGTACCTGTAAAGAATGCTTGTCCATACATCCAGACTGTGGCTGGTGCTCTCAGGAGGTAAAAAAAAAAAAAATTCACCCACATGCATGAATAAACACTCCTGAATAGACGCAATAATTGTTATCAATGTCTATATCTGACAGATCTTTGGAAAGGGAGGGTCGAGTTTGTCCCGGTGTGATCTCAAAGACAGTCTCATTCAGTCTGGTTGTGATAAGAAGTTTATTGAATTTCCAGTTAGCAAAATGAGGATACTAGAGAACGTACCCCTGAGTGACAAAGGAGGGGGTTCAGATGACATCACTCAGATCCAACCACAAAAAATCCACCTGACCCTCAGGCCAGGTATGATATTATGATATTACAACAAAACAAACATAATATGTATTCATTACAAATACTTCCTGAATATATTAACTCATATTTCCCAGCGTGATCCAATTACATATTTCTCATTGCATATCTTTTCTTTTTTCTTTCTTTTTCTTTTTTTTCTTTTCTTTTGGTATTATACCCTGATACAGTGTTTTTTGTCGTTTGGGGTTCATCATTACTCCAGTCTTCAGTGTCAAATGATCCATCAGAAATCATTCTAATATGCTGATTTATTATCAGTGCTGGATACAGCTGTGCTGTTTTATATTTTTTAATAGGATTCTTTGATGAATAAAAAGTTAAAAAGAACAGGATTTATTCAAAATATAAATCTTTTTTTTAAATTATACACTACCGTTAAAAAGCTTGCGGTCAGTAAATTTTTATTCTTGCTTTTTTGAAAGAAATTAATACTTTTATTCAGCAAAGATGTGTTAAATTGATCAAAAGTGATAGTAAAGACTTATATTGTTAAAAATATTTCTATTTTGAATAAATGCTGTTCTGTTTAACTTTTTATTCATCAAAGAATCTTGAAAAAAATCATCACAGGTTTCCAAAAATAATTTGGCAGCACCACTGTTTCCAACATAGTGTCACACCCCTGTGAACTGTTTCTGTGTTTTTTTCCAATGTATGCCCTTATTTGGTCTTTCCTGTTCTGTCTTCAATTATTACGACATTGTTTAATCGTTCACACCTGTCTCCCTCTGATTAGTCTGTGTATTTAAGTTTGGTTGTGTTTCCCGTGTCTTTGTTGGTTCTTAAAGTTTTTTCGTGTCGTTTTGCGTTGGATTCCCTGCTGTTCCTGTCCGTTCCTGTTCCTTGTGTGGATTATTTAATAAAAGTGTATGCTCCGGATTTCCTCGTCCCTACTCCTCATTCCCCGCACACGACGCCTTGTGACACATAGATCATTTTAATAATAAATCAGCATATTATAATGATTTCTGAAGGATCATCTGACACTTAAGACTGGAGTAATGGCTGTTGAAAATTCATCACAGGACTGTTTGCATTGCTGTTTTTTTCTGTATTTTGATCAAATAAATGCATCCTTAATGTAACCCATATCAACTCATATGATAGGGCTCTACGCTTAGTTTTCTTTTTAGAAGCACTTGTGCTCCTAACTTAAAAAAAAATTAGGAGCACAGTCAAAATTTTAGGAGCACCTTCTAATCAATAATCAAAAGTTCAATACTAAAATTCCCAATACAAGGTTATATTTGACTCCTTAAAGTGATTTACAGGGGAATTTTGTTTTTACCTTTGTAATGGCATTTTTCTAACTTTGTAACTTTTTAAAAGTATGTTAATTTTAAAAAATACATATATTTTATAAGCTTTTTAAAATGTTGAATTCATTCAACAGAATAAGAACAAGTAGAATAAGAATTAGTTACCAAACAAATTAAATCAGTATTAACAAAATTAATTTGTACTGGCACAGAAGAACACAAAAGTGGCTTGTAGGTGTATTTTCATGTTTAATGAGGCTCAGAGGTTGCATGAGTGCAATGAAATTCATACAATCATGTTAATATTAATGTTTAAAATATAATATTTTGAATATAGAAATATGAAATGATTTAAATAACTGAAAAGATACTTAAAAACTCTAAATAAAACTGTCAATAGGTGGCGGCAAGTCACTGATTTAATTACTGAATCATTAATTCATTTGATTCGTTTGAACAGCTGATATATTCAGGAATAAAGCAAGTGTTTAAATGGAGAAGTGCAGCGGCTCAGTTGTGACTTGTTTCAAACCATTTTTGATGACGAAATAGAGCAAAATCAGGCAATAGTGTTATAGTCAGACAATGTAAGTTACTTAATATTAACTTCTTGTTTATTTAACTGTTGTATGAAATCGATATCTCATTTACAACTCATTAAAAGCTGTCACTCATCTTAGTTCATCACGATCTCACAAAGTTCCGTTATAATCAACAAAGCTCTCTACACTACACAATCAATCTCTTATTTACACTCTCTCTACATATTGTTCGTGAAAGGATTCGTGAGATACGTCTACGATACGTTACTCAATGTTGCAAAAACACGTAGAAACCTTTGAAGCTCCCCTCAGCTCAAACACAGTTATGCTGATCGGGTCAGTCGCACTGGTGCTCCTATATATTTTTTCATAAGTTTAAACCTGAAATGTACATGTTAAGTGTTAAGTGTTTCTTGATCTACTAAAAGCGCAAAAAGCAAAAAGATGAGCTTTGTCTTCAAATGTAAAAAGTTCTAATCCTTTCTTCCATCCCATATTTCTCTTCAAGACGATTCAAAGAAATTTACCGTCACTGTGAAGCAAGTAGCTGATTACCCAGTTGACCTGTACTACTTGATGGACATGACCAATACCATGAAGGACGACCTGCAGAAGCTTTACGCGCTGGGCAATGATCTGGCCAATTCTTTACGGGGCGTCACCAGTAATCTGCGCATGGGATTTGGAGCTTTTGTAGACAAACCGCTCTCACCCTACATGTACATTTACCCTGAAGAAGTCATCCAGAATCCTTGTTATAAGTAAGCTCAACCTTACTTCACAATAGAAAAGTACATGACAAACAGAGTGAGTAACTAAGTTTAGTGATTTCTGTCTCCCTGCTGTAGGTTTCCTGAACCCTGTCCACCGCAATTCGGCTATCGTAACGTTCTGTCTCTGACGGAGCAGGTAGAGAGGTTCACTGAAGAAGTGAAGAAACAGAAAGTGTCCAGAAACAGAGATGCCCCTGAGGGTGGATTTGATGCTATCATGCAAGCAGTAGTATGCAAGGTGACACAAAATGCACAGACACCCACAAACAATCAGAGTAATGCTGTTCTGAGAATTTGCTAAATTTGAACTTTTAATTAGGAAGAAGAAAAGTCATGTACCATAAACCCTTCTGAGGGAACTTTAGCCTTCTGGGTTGGTTCTCTTTACCTTTGTGTATGACCTCCTTTCTCTTTCTTCCAGGACAAAATTGGATGGAGGTCTGAAGCATCTCATTTGCTGATCTTCACAAGTGATGACAGAAGTCATTTGGCTTTGGATGCCAGGCTGGCTGGAATCGTCCAGCCCCATGATGGAAAGTGCCATATCAACAGCGAAAATGAATATGACAAGTCCACTATACTGGTCAGCCAAACATATATTGGATAAATCGCTCTCTCTCTTAAGCAGTACAGTTGTTTTCAACATTGCTAATAATAGGAAATGTGCATTTGTAGGACTATCCTTCACTTGGTATGATCACAGACAAATTATCCGAGAATAACATTAACCTCATCTTTGCTGTAACCAGCGCTGTGGTGCCACTATATCGTGTGAGTTTCTATAGTTTTATCAAACACATATGTACAGTATGTCTCTGTCTGTAACATGCAGACATTTATATGTTTACGGGATGTTGTCATTTTTCCTTCATTGTTACAGAACTACAGCGAGCTGATTCCTGGCTCTGCGGTCGGAACGCTCTCTGGAGACTCTGGAAATGTTGTGCAACTCATTTTGGATGCATATGCGGTAAGTCACTTTGCCAGGAATTAATACAGCCTTAGGCTGTTAAAACATGTTTGGTTAGGAGGACTGTGTTTGCTTCTTGTTATTTTATATGGGCCATTCTACAGAACTGGTGCAAATTGCTGTCCGAGAACCAAAAAACACATTTAAAAACCATTTAAGTATTCCAATCTTAGATGTTTACTAAGATCTTTCTATTATCTATTGAAATCCACAGTAATTTTAAATATCAGTACACTTAATATATATATATATATATATATATAAACATCATTTATTGGGTACTTTCAATTGGGAGGTGGCTGTCCCAAGCCCTAACCCCTAAATTTCAACTTATGAAATGATATTGAAATAACTTTTGTATTTTTTTTCATTGTTGTTTTTAAAAGTATCATTTTTTCTATTCTTTTAAAAAGTGAAGTTAAAAAATGGCCCTGCTTTATATTAAGTGGCTTTAACTACTGTGTACTTACATTTAAATGAATCATTTGATACAATGCACTTATTGTGTACGTATACATGTTTTTATATTGTACTTATATTTAAAAAAAACTGTTGACCCATTCCTTACACCTTAACCCACCCTAAAACCTACCCATACCACCAAACCTGGGAAACAACATTTTTTTCAAGACGTTTCCAACTCTGTCTTTGGACCAATTCTGTAGGATGGCCCATATATTTTACCATTTCAAACCGGTAGGGCTTAAACTCAAATAAAGAGAGAATTCAGAGAGACTGACCTTTGATCTCTGCGTCATTTGTCTTTATAGAAGATCAGGTCTAAGGTTGAGCTGGAGCTGCTGGGTGTGCCGGATGAGTTATCTCTGTTCATCAACGCAACATGCCTGGATGGACAGGTCACTGCAGGCGTCCGGTCCTGCAGTGGACTCAAAATTGGAGATATGGTCAGCACCTGATGCATACACTGGAAACATTATTTTAGCTTATTGTTCAGTTTACTTGAACAACGCTGAACATTTTATCCGTTTTAAATCCATTTAGATATGTAAAACTTTAAGTTTACTTAATTCATTTGTGTTGGGACTATGAATTTCTTCTTTTAGACGAATGCAATTGGAGTTATACTAAAACATGTCCTGGCTCTTCCAAGCTTTATAATGGAAGCTTTTTGAACTCCAAAAAAGTTTGTCCATCCATTATAAAAAGAGCTCCACACTGCCCCGGGGGATTATTAAAGGCTTCTAGAAGTGAATCGATGCATTTGTGTAAGAAAAAATCCATATTTATAGCTTTATAAACCAGTTGCGTCATAGCGTATGACGTAGGATGTAGACGTGGCATAAGCTCCAGTGAAAATATGCTAGGAAAACCAGTCTCCTCTTGGC
>JAHKKF010510800.1:0-26725 GCA_019740295.1 Labeo calbasu | reverse complement strand
GGGATTAATTAGTATCAAAAAAAAAAAAAAAACACAGAATAATAATAATAATAATAATAATAATAAGTAAAATTAAAACACACACACACACAATTTGAGAAAACAAAATAAAAATAAAATGGAATCTGGAAGGAAAACATTAAACAGATTTGATGGGGCCCTACTTATGGACAACTACCACATCTAATTCATGTATGTCCATAGGTTTCTACGATTTTTGGAGAGTTTTTTTTGCTGTGGTTGCTACAGCAGGGTGTCAAAAGAGCCTGCCCACAAGTATGATATTTTGGACTCTAGATATGGCTTAGGTTCTTTGTTTAATGTGAACCTACAAGATTTTTCCTATCATTTCACCATCAGTAAGGCAAAACAACAACAACAACAACAACAAAACACAAGCCTGATTTCTAATAAAAGTAATATCACACATTCGTATCACACACTCATGTCTGTAGCACAAACGGTGTATGATGAGTTATGTGCCACATGTTACTACTTAAGGTTAGGGGTTTGTTTAAGTCCCCAATCTAGTAATAATGAAACAATAATAGAAACAGAAATAGTGATGTAGCAAACACCCCTAATAAAAGGCAAAATTTAGAAATGCATGTATTGGCCAAAAAATAAATAAATAATACAATTATATAATAAGACATGCAAGTCTTGAAGGTCATAAAGGCAGTGTTATCTGAGTAGAAATGATTGGGAAACAAGAATCAGAATTCACAACTGGTTTCACTTTCACCATGCCAAAAGAAATTGTGTTTTGATGATAGTTGATGATAGAACTGTTAAAGAAAAAGAATCCTTAAGTGGAATCGGAACAAGAATCGGTAAATTCCTCATGATCCCCATCCGTACTTCCTACACGCCTCTGTTGAAGCAATGGGGGAGGAGTGTTTGATCTGACAGCCCTTCTCTCGCATGAGGCCAAAGATGCTGATTTTCACCCCCCACATCTGGAGAACTCCTGTTTCCAGCAGAGCAATGGGACCAAAGGAAAGCTCTGATGAGAACAGCAGACTCGCTCATCTGTTTTTGGAGATTCCTAACACAAGGTCATAAAGGAGCGCTGGAGTTCAGTGTCAGCTGACATCATCAGAAGAACAGGGTGCTGAGTAACAGGAAGAGCATGCTCATCCCATGGAAATGTTATATGATGACCCATGAGTCTATTAAATGAGATTCCTGCATAAGTTTTCCACATTTCAAATGTTCTTCTACTGTCATCACAAAGTAGCTGAAATATATTTGAGGTTTCTACAGTAAGGATGGCCCTGGGCCGATGTGAGAAGGCTTCGGGAATAGAACAGAATGCAGGGGTCCTGAGACACTTTTTTTTTTTTTTTTTAAATTGTACTATTTTTAACTTGACTCACAGTCTTAAAAATGGAAAATGTTGACAGTTTGATGAACTTTTGCTAACTTGCTCAACAAGATTCTCTTCAAACTTTTGCTCTGCCATGACCTGAAACAGAGAACTAACCATAGAAGAAGAATGTTAATGCTAATGTTCATTAGTGGCCCTTGTGGCATTTGCATTGCATTATGAGTTGCAGACTGAAACATTTTGGAACACAACAGCTTACAAAATTGACCTTGCAAAGCTATAGATGTTTTTGTTCATCTACTTGCATACCCTTGTGAAAAAGACGTACACTTTAGCATAAAAGAGTACAAAAATTAAATACTTAAGAAAATAAGAAAATGTATAGTTAGTGCTGTGCAACGATTAATTGCAATCACATCCAAAATAAAAGTTTTTTGTTTACATAACATGTGTAAACACCAGTGTAAATGTAATTTAATAAGACTGAGACAGTATAACAAATAAAAAGAAGATTGAGTCACCTTTAAAGTTCAGGTACAAGTCAATTCTCTGACTTTTTTCTGACTTAATTTTTCTTAGTTATGAACATGGGTTGGAGCTCTCAAAGTGCATTAGATAGAATAAATTAACTTTAAAATGTAAAAAATTTTCCCCAAGTCTTCATTTTCTTTTTTCTTTTTTTTTTTTTTTTTAAATATTGCAATACATATAATGTATCGTGGACTTTGTTTTGAGATATTATCATTTCGTGAGACTTTGATATTGTTACATCCCTAATATTGACATATAAAAATACAAAGATTAAGAAAATATTCTACACTCATTATTATTAACAACACAAAGTACAGTAAACATTATATTACATTAAGGTTTCCCAAACTGGGGTTTGTAAGGAACTTCAGGGAGGTTTACGAGTTTAATGAAAAGCTAATAATTAATTAAATCATAAAAATGTTAAATTAAAATAAGTCATTACAAAATCTAGCAAAATAAAACGATTTCTAAAAAAAAAATGTAATATTTTATTTGTTTACCCGCATGTCATGTGACTAATGTGATACTTGTCATGCAAATGTGATACTTAATTATTAAATATTTATTTTAAAATCTCAGGGGTACTTCAAGCAAATATATTAGGTGAAAGAAGATCAGATGAGAAAAAAAAAAGTTTGTGAATTTTAAAAACAAAAGCCTTCTAAAGAAATTAAAATTGGTATTATTGTTGTTGTTGTTGTTGTTGTTGTGGTGGTGGTGTTATTATTATGATTATTTTTATTTAGTTTTTAATGTGCTGAATAAATGAAAGGATTGGGATCAGGACACAACGCAGGTCAAACATGCATTTGCATCGCCTGCATGAGCTTCTACATGCCAGGGTACGGCATGACTCTGAATGAGCTTTTGGTTGCGCAAGAACTTCCATACCATGTCTAATGATCTAATGTGTTGTTTTAATGATAGAACCCATTCAAGTAAGTGCTAAACATAACCAAACAAATATGTAATGATTGCATTTTTTTTCTCTTTCTCAGTAGGAATGGAAGTTTTAAAAAAAAATAAAATAAGTAAAAAATGTAAGGAAACATCATAATGCAATCAACAGACCAGATAAAGACATCTTAATAGACAGGATATTATGCAAACATTGGATTAAGACATGCCTTAATCTCTTGCTACCTCCATAAATCAAGAAAGAAAAGATGCACTTGAAAATGTGTCAAATAGTCTAATTGTCCACTGGCCGATGCTGGACTTTCTAATGAGAATATTAAAAGTGCGTCTCGACATTCTGTACATCTGGCGGACTGCTGAATGTATATCACGAGAAGCAGTTTCATTGACTCGTGCGCAGTGAAAGGCCGTTTGAGAAGGGAATTCACTGGGATGATTAAATGACATCCAGCTGGGGGAGGAAGTGTCTTCGATGAGCGTTTCCTGCATGACAATGCAGCGTTCTTCATTGAGTTAAGCACTCTGTAGATGGCCTGTCAGATCACATTAGTGTTGACCTGGAGTAGCCTCAAAAACGGCCTCTGTGGAGAGGTCCATCACACACACTATAGGGCAGGGCTGACATAAAACAACACCACACCACCGGTAGCATGACTCGTCCCAGGCAGTAGGTAAAACGCCGTCATAAGACTAAATAACTTTTTCAGATCTAATCTGTTGCACGGGTGAGATAGCATCTTACTACATACTGTCAAATTAAATTTGGGTCCAAATTTAATAACTTGTCTTGTGTTTGTTTGGGTCTCATTGCTTTATTCAGCACATTTATTTTTACTTTTCCTATACAGTGCACTTAGCAATACAATGTTTATGAATATAACGCAGGGATCCTATTTAAAAAATAAAATAAATAATAAAAATATAAAATAATATAATAATAAAATTCTAACCCCCACAGTCACCCTTAGAGGGAATCATAAGGAATTTTTAGGATTTAATTGATAAATAATGCAGTCAGGACTGATTAATAAGACTTTCTAACTACTTCACTAAAAAGACCTGGCTCAGGTAACACTTTATAATAAGGTTGGGTTTGTTAACATTAGTTAACATGAGCTAACAATGAAAAACATTTCTAGAGCATGTATTGATCTTACTTAATGTTAATTTCAACATTTACAATATTACAATTATTATTAATTAATGGACCTCAATGAACAATTGTATTTTTATTAACTAATTTTATTAACAAAGATAAATACTGTAACAAATGTACTGCTCCTTGCTAGTTAATTTTAGTTAATGCATTAACTAACATTCACAAATGGGACCTTATTGTAAAGTGTTACTGAGTCATTCAATTGTGAACCGGACAACTAGAGTGACTACAGTAGTTGTGATCAGTTTGCATATGAGTGACCAATTTCACAAGATTTCCATAAAAACCCAAATTTAAATTAAAAAAGACACTTGCCAAAAAAAAAAAAATGCCAAGTAGAAAACATTTTCATTGTTTGCGTGTGGTGATCTGCTGATATCAGCAGCCTTACAGACAGCAGCAGGAAGCCCAGACTCAGCATTGCCTCTGAGAGATGCAATGACACACCAGCCGCAAGCTCCCTTCAACACGCCAAACATCTTCACCAACACACTACTCCACTCCAGCACTCTTACCACAGAGCACTGCAGAACACTAATGTAAAATAATACATATATTTTTCTTTCCTCCAGAATGATTCTGAGTCTTTTTATTCCATTATTCCTGACTAATATTGATTTGGAAAGTTTTGCTGGAATTCTCTATTAATATTTAGTTAAAGAGCTAAATCATACGGCCTGTTCAATGTCCCAGTCTCTTTCCATCTTTCAATCCCTCCACATTCTTGTTATTCTAGACTATTTTGTCTAATAAAAACAACAATAACCATACAAATGTATAGCACATTTCAATTGGTCGTGAATCAAAGTTTCTGTCGTGCAAGAGTAAAAAATAGTATATTACAACACAAAACGGGCTGTAGGTATTTTTATTTGTGGGCCGCAGGAATAACACACTAACTGTAAAAGACAAAATGCAACTAAATATAATTGTCTATACAGTTAGCATAGCTAAATAAACAGGCTTCACATATCTGTGCTGCTGATGTCAAAGGCCACAAATCTAATCAAAATCTACAGTTTGTTTTCAAACAAATGAATCTGTCACCTGGTAGAAACAGGTTGCATGACATGCTTAAAATCATAAGTAAAACTACACAAAGGAAAAATACAACCCAGACTACAATAAATACTGCTTGACCTGCAACGTGGATAAACATGGTTTGTGCAGACCACAGTGTGTTCAGTACTGCAAATTTCAGCTGTCGACAGCAAGAATTTGGAAGCATTTGGAAACCAAACTCATACTATAACAACAAAGTACATTTAAACTATCAGTGTTTTATTAAGCCTACTTAACTTTTGCCTATTGATGTGCCTGTGAATTAACAGTAGTGTCAATAAAGTTTAATGTGTGTTTTTTTTTGTCTTTTTGGATGCTAAATTTACTTCCACACCACTTGATTTAGAAAGAAGAAACCTAGATTTTAGAATTATAGTGTACTATGAAGTCTTTCTTCAGCATCTAATTGTTCTGGAAAATATGCTGATAAAGCCGCTAAATAAACACTTTGCATTTATCTCTTGTTAGATGAAACATATATACAATACTGTAGTTACACAGTGAGAATAGCTTGAATTTTGTAAGTATCCACTGAGACCGCAATGAATTACACCTTGCCTATGAGAAAACATTATCACAAGCAGACATTTCAAGGTACTGTAACCTCAGTAAAGCTTGTGACATTCTTGCTTACCTGTCATCAGTACCACGACACACAGCTTATGCGGTGCTCTCATGTCAATACATTCAATGCTAATTCTGTCATGATACCCATCAGAAGGAGGTCACCGCAACAACATCTCGACACTATTATCCTACACGCACACTTTGAGCTGCTATGCACCGAGGACAACATCCAATAATTCCTCTGCACATGGAGCTCTGATAAAAAAAAATCTCTTTCAAGTTTGATCTAAACAGTTTCTTCCTGATAGCTTACACTGGCATCCGATCAAAGTGTGCAGGAGAGAGCGCTGATTAATTGTGGCCTTTCACTGTTTATCATTTTTACATTGTGACACCAGTATGGTTCTCTATTTTCCAACCACTTTGTGGATTTTTTTTAATTTTTTTTTAGTGACTGACATAGTTACATGTTCAATGCACTAGGTTAGTTACTAAAGCCTTAACTATAAGCTTTAGATAAGTTTACTGCTTACCCTTATGAGCATTATGCATGAAAATGTTCTACTTGGCTACTAAATATGGCTGCTTTCCAAATAAGTTAACCATTGTCATTTGTGTATACTTGCATTGAGAGGAACATTCAATCAAGCTTTGCACGGCAACCAAAAATATGTGCGTTTGAGTTTTTTCTTCCTCCAGCAAGCAGGCAAAATGCCACATGCAATTTTGATATCATATGTAAAATAAGCAATTATTGTAGTGCAGTTAGGAGTGCAGTTAGGAGCAACAAATCTTTTAAATAAAAGTTATTAATTTCAGCATTGTGAATACATTATTATCACAGCTCATATATCTCAAAAAGTGTATTTCTAGAGAATAGACAATGAGATCCTACATGCGATTTCTACTACATACTGAGCTACTGTTCAGAAATCATATGCTTACTATGTGATGTAATAATACTATTAGTAAATGTAGAAGTACAATAACTGGGTAAATACTGTTACTGTGAATGGTAGCCTAATCAGTGACTAAATTAATTACCACAGCTATTTTTATTTTATTTTTTTTGACAAACAGGACCACAGTTTAAACTATGCATTTCTTGCCATAGATTACTCTGAGAAACACACACACACACACACACACACACACACACTGACTAATTTACATTCCAGTTGCCAACAGTTGACTCCTCTCTGAGCATTTTAAATGAAAGAGGAAATTACAAAATCAAGTTTATTTCAACACTTAATTCAAATGATGAGACATTGCCCCCTCTCACATGTATGTCCCCACCCAGCTACTGCACTAAAAACTTCATCTAAACACACATAACAGGTGATGACAGGCAATTATATAAACAGCGTAACTGTAATGGGTATAATCAGTCACACTATCTTGCAGGCGTTGCGCAAATATTGCCAGCCAAACTTCACGTTGGAAAATAAATTCAAAAGTTTGCCAGCATGCAGCCGCAACGCATTGCAAGTGCGCAACAAAAACGTTACATTTTGCAACACCCTTACTTACTAGTACGCAAGGGAAATAATAAGTATACCTACTTGAGCCAAGGAAACAGTCCGTAAACCTTCGGAAACAGCTTGTGGAAGGCGGACCATCTTCCATGTCTGACCGCAAGCGAGTAATGATAACTCTTGATATGATATGCGTCTAGTTTAATGTCGACCCGCTGTTATAAATGAAACGATCCGACCCTGAGCCGCCGGATGACATCAAAGCGCGTCAAGTCTGTAAGACGCGAGAGAACGCCGTGTTTTACGCGCCCCGTGTGCGCACTGTAGTATCTACGTCCAGAATGCAGACGCGCCCCGTCCTCTCCTCCTAGTGTAACGTTGAAAAATGAAGCCAAGAGGCGAAGAGGCTTGTCTCGACTGGAGCCGGAGAACGGCACTGAGAGCGGCGGCGTTCGCGTATCTCCTCCCCGGCTGCGCCGCACTCTGGCGCAGCTGCTCTGGTCCGGACTGCTGTAGTGTGTTTTCCCACTGCTCAGGGGGGGAAAAGGGGGCGTCATTTCTCAGGGTTGGACATCCTCTTATGTTATAGTGTCGAGGCAGGACGTTAGGGAATTAATATGAAAGCAGCGTGTAAGAACAGATGGGTGTTTATAAGTGCTTCCACTAGAGGCCATTCTCCGCTAAAAAGACATGTTGGTGCATTTCGGGTACTTCTTGAGTACATACAGTTCGGATTTGTTTCTTTGGCTTCTTGATCTCACAGTCACAGAGAGTATTTTGACACAAGCAACACCGTTTGTGCGTAAAAATCACGCTGTCAGGAGCCATAAACGACCGCATATATTGTGATGAGGAAGGCGGCAGAACTGGAGAAATCAACTGTTTGCTGCTGCGGACTGACGCGCTCTGACGTCAGCACGCGTCAATGACTTCAGTGTGTGTGTGTGTGTGTGTGTGTGTGTGTGTGTGTGTGTGTGTGAGTGAGTGAGAGAGAGAGCGCACTCGTGTGTTTTCTGTGGGCTGAGGACAAACCTCAGTTTTTCGTTTTGGCACAGCTTACTAATGACAAAGTACTCCTGCAGGAACGACGTCTCCCCCATCCCCCCCCAAAATGTATATCTATATAAATACATAAACCAGTGTACCATCAGATATTGTATTAATTCTGTGCAAACCCTGGACTGCAATTTTTCTGCAAAACTTAAAAATTGCATTACAGATACGAATCCCATATAATAATAAAAATAATAATAACAATAATAACAACAATAATAATAATCTTATAAATCTACATGACGTTCAGGCATAATTTTTATGTTTTCTCAAATGCATTATATGCTATCAGCATATTGCTCCTAATCTTAATATAAAACATTGTAATTAGCTGTGGATCTAAAAAAAAAAAGAGGAAAAACCTTTTAAAAGATTTTTGACTGCTTTTTTATGTGATAAAATTAAAAAATGCAGGATAAATAGATTTAATCATCACTGCAAATATACAAATATTCTTCCATTATAAAACTCATATTCATATTTTTTTAAATATAGTGTACATGCTATTTCTGTTTGTATGTTGACTCTTTAACTATAATTAAACTATAATTTATACAGCGTACATTTCTAAATCTAATAAAGGGGAGCAAAGACAGGAAAATATGAAACATAATCCAGGATAGCTTATGTGATTTCTGTATTTGTTTGTACATTTTTGTTAGAAAGCTTGGTGCTTTAAGTATCACATTACCTGTGTTGTTGTCCAAATTGCTCACAACCACAGCATCAGTTACAGCACAGAGAATATTTAATCTCCATCAAGATTGATAAATAGCCTTTGGAATATATACCCTATATAAGTAAAGGATCTGAAAGTTTCTTGGAATGTATAGCTTGAAATGCTTTAGGTGCTTCAGGCTATAGAAAGGACTGCATTTAAGATGGAATAAAATTGGTTTCCATTTGCCAAAATCAAATTAAAATTAATAATAATGCTAAATCTCTGTTTTCACTGGTATTGTTTATATAATTTTGAGACAATAATGTACCTTCACCTTTGAGATGTTTCAGTTCATTGCTCCAGTATGCCATGCATAAGTTTGCAGCACAGTTCTTTGTAATTATTACAGGAGTTGGGTTTCTTTTCCAGAATCCTTTTTTACCCTGAGGTTTATTCAAAGGATTTCCTGTATCATTTTGACGTCCCATTGACGTCTGTTGGACCCCACACTTTCCAAAACTTAGAAATATTTCTTCATCTGGTGACTGAGCATTCAGATTCTTGAGTCAGTGGAGAAAAAAGAGCTTGCATATTGTTTCTTCATCTGGTAAGAACTGTGCATGTTCAGACATGGTTAATCTTGTAGTTAATTTGTTAAAAAAAATTAGAGCAACTAGTCTGAGAACACATTAAAGTCTTTGTAATAACAATGTCTTGTTTAAACAACTAACAAAATAATAGCTTTTAGGATGCTTTCTGGATTGTATGTCAGTGTGAACATCACTAGAAAAGTTCCTCATGAAGTTTTCACACAGGACAAGTTCATGGCAAGTCTGCAAAAACTTACATTTTTTAATGCTGATTTGCAAAGTGATGTTTGATCTGTGATGGACTGGCAATCTTTCCAGGGGTGTGTTCCGCAAAACATTAGTAGCCAACTATGATCTTACCAACATTTGGTGTTTCCCAAATTTCTGGATTTGGTGTTTCCCGAAACCATAGTTCTAACAAACAATGCATGGCAAAAAACCATTGCAAACTTGTGTGGTTAAAACTGCAGCTCTCAACGTGTGGTTAGAGGTGTAGTCTCTTGTTAGTACAATAGTTTGGGCATAATAAGCAAAAGAACATGCAGTACATCCTATTTACTGCATTCAATTTAATTGTATACACATTTAATGCTATACTATATTTTAGTATATTAACAATTAGTAGGGTTTTTGAAGAATGCACATAATAAGGAAATCCAGGAAAATGTGAAGGAATCAAATCAAATCTGCGATGAATCAAAAACATTAAATAAAGCAAACGACGACAAACAAAAATAGGGAAGTAGTCCTCAGATTCCTTGTTTTTTAGATCCACATCTCAGAAAAATTACATTGTGACAAGTTGCTGAATAAATTAAGTACATGTATACCTAGATGTACTGCATGTTAATATTGTTAAAAAATAGTGCTGGGCAACGATTAATCGCATCCAAAATAAAAGTTTTTTGTTTATACAGTATGTGTACTGTGTATATTTATTATGTATATATAAAAACACACATATACAGTACATATTTAGAAATATTTACATGTATTTACATGTATATATTTATATTCATATAATTTATGTTATATATAAATATATTCAATATATAAACATATTTTTCTTAAATATATATACATGTACAGCACACACACATATATTATGTACACAAATATTTTCTTTTGGATGCAATTAATTGCAATTAATCGTTGCCCAGCACTAAAAAAGAAAATAACAGCTTTTTATAAAATAATCTGATTAGCATTTACAGTGTTAAGGAAAGTTATGTTTAAAGGTAATGCATTACAATATTGTGTTAATCCATAAAAATGTAACTAATTGCATTACTAAATTTTATTGGAAGTAATGAATTACATTACTTTCATTACTTTTGAAATACTTTCTGTCACCTAGGCTTGGCTTGTTTATTCATTTTTAATAACATAAAACCCAAAGGTTATATTTTTGTCAGCTGTAAATGCCCTTTCACACCAAAATTAAAATTAATAAACAGTCTCAGTTACTTTCTCGAGGACAGGAGAGGTGTCAGTGAATAAATGGAAAAATAAAGTAACTTGCAATACTTATTTGAAATAGTAACTTGTAACTTGAAAAAAAGTAATCTGATTACTTGTGTTACTTGTAATACTTTACCACCTGTGTGCGACATGATTAACAGCAGTCCTATTTTGTTGAACCAACATGGTACAAATGACAGCAGTTTTGACCAGCTAGTTAGGCTAATTTCACCACCAATGCATCATACTGCACTGGGGTGCATTTCCCGTACAATGTAGCTCGCTGATTAACCTCCATAGTACAATGCATTGTTGTGGAAACAAGCTAGCTAGTCACAACTGTTTCCTGAACATGGTCCCATCTCTGTCCTTTGAACCACATTAGTTCAACAATGTAGGGCCGATGTTAATGACGTCACCGTGCAATAACTTATTATTTAACTGATTAGAGATCTCTAAAATGCAGCTATATTGAACATGGCACCTGATTACTAATTTACTATATTTGTTTCCTATCATTTCGCTTTATTTGATGTCTGATTCATCGCGGGTTCCCTCTTACGTCATACTCCGGGGTTCCCTTAGGAGCCGTTCACATATAGTGCTTTTGCTCGCTCAAGTTCGCTATTTCAAATGTAGACGCGTGGCAGCCGCGCTCATAATGGAAGCGACGCGCTCGGTTTTTCAGGCATGCCGCATCCAGATGAAAACATCTCAACTTTTCAGAATGCGGCAAGCGCACCGCGGGTCATGTGACAAGATTCAACCAATTAGCTTCATCCTTTCCGTAACAACATTTAAAGCTCAGCCAAGATGAAGAAACAGCTGATCATAGCTGTACATTTTTAAATTAATTTAATAGCAGAGCTACAGTGATTTTTACTGCTAGAAATCCGTTTGTCCTTTTGTCTTCATTGAGAGTGCGGGTCATGGTTGCTTAGCATCGGCAGATGCCATGGAAGCGCAAGCTACAGAGCGCTTTGGAAAGAAGGAGAAATCGGTGCGCCTAGCATTTTTCGGCGCGATATGTGAACGGCCCCTTAGGCATTTATGCGCTTGTGCACTATTCAAAAACCGCGCATACAGAGGAAGCTTAAAAATACATAGATTAAAATGCGTTTATAATTAGATCGAGTGAAAGATATAGGTTGTACTGCATGTCAGCTTGCTTACTGTGCCCAAGAGCATAATTTATTGAGCCCATATGTCTTACTAACAAGGAACTATATGCTTCTAACCACAGGTCGAGAGCTGTAGTTCCAAGCACGTAAGTTTGTGACGCTGTTTGCGAATGTTCGTTTGAACTATGGTTTCGGGAAACACAGAATCCTTCAGCTGTGTTGGTAACGACGGAACTTGCGACCATAGTTGAATAACGATGCTTTTGGGAAACGCACGCCTGGTTGAGTATTGAGTTATGGCACTGTACGCACCCCAGGGTGTTTTTTCTGTTTGGCCCAAGACATTGGGATAAGATTCAACAACCCTGCAATCCTACATAGGACAAGCGGTTTGGAAAATGAATGGATGGATGATTGTATAAAACTTTATTGCACTGTATTTCCTCAGACATCACCATAAGATGTTATACTGCACGGAGAATAAGTCCACATCAAGTCAAATCTTCATACAATCCTGACATTCGATCAAATCTTCATTTTGACAATTAGTTCAATCCTACTACATTTCCTCTGTGGCATTATGAGGGAACACAGTCAATTTAAACTTACGTAAACTAGGTCTTTCAAACCAGAGATCCTGTGTCTGTTTGATTTGACATACGGCAGCTCTCTAGTTCACCACTTCATCGCTTTTACCACGCAACCACACTGTAAAAGCTGTGTATACCCTGGCAGAGCGAATTACAGGGTAATAACCGTATGAAGGAACCTGCCCTGTAACACAGTAAGAGGCCACATCAGAGGAGACCAACAGTGACGTGGGTGGGGAGCTCAGGGCTGATGAATGCTGATCCATTAAGAAAATGTAAAGCAGAAATGTCAGTCGGGACTTTGTGGACAAGACATAAAAAGAGTCATTTTACAGCTACCTCTTTTTCCCATTCTAACCACCCAGTGTTTAGAGCCTGGAGGCAGAGGAAATATTCACAGACCAGACTGCGGTTATTATGTCATGCGGCTTTTAGGGATTTCCTAAGCTCTGTTCAAGTGGTATTACTCTTAACATCGGCGAGCTTAGAGGTGCTGGAAATGAAGATTTGTATGTCACATAGTTTTTTTGGGATCCTGTAAATAATTTTTTGTCTGAAATGTAAAATTTGGGAAGAAAAAAAAAAGATTTTTGACCAGTTTCCTGCTAAAGCATTAAATGTTACTATATTCAGAAGTATTTCATCTCTGAAATACAGTGTTGTGCTGTGATTCTGATAACCGGCCAAAGGATTATTATTTTTTATAAATAATTTTGTAATAAATTAGAAAAACACAATATAAGGTTCATTAGTTAACATTAGTTAACTACATTAGCTGACATGAACTAACAATAAACAAAATACTACTACAGCATTTATTAATCTTTGTTAATATTAATTTCAGCATTTACTAATGCATTAAAGGAAAACTCCACTTCCAGAACAACAATTCACAAATAATTTACTCACCCCCTTGTCATCCAAGATGTTCATGTCTTTCTGTCTTCAGTCGTGAAGAAATTATGGTTTCTGAGGAAAGCATTTCAGGATTTTTCTCCATATAATGAACTTCATTGGTGCCCTGATTTTGAACTTCCAAAATGTAGTTTAAATGCAGCTTCAAAGGGCTTGAAAAAAATGTCAGATCGTTTCTCGGCTGGGATCGTTTAGAGCCCTTTGAAGCTGCATTTAAACTGCATTTTGGAAGTTCAAAATCGGTTCACCAATGAAGTATGTATGTTTTCTCAAAAACCATAATTTCTTTACAACTGAAGACAGTAAGACATGAACATCTTGGATAACAAGGGGGTGAGTAAATTATTTGTAAATTGTTGTTCTGGAAGTGGACTTTTCCTTTAATAAAATCACAAGTTGTGTTTGTTAACATTAGTTAATGCGCTGTGAACTAACATGAACTAACAATGAACAACTGTATTTGTATTAACCAACAAGATTATTATTAATAATAGTGTAATAAATGTATTGTTCATTGTTAATTCATGTTAGTTAATACATTAATCTTAACAAATGACACCTTATTGTAAAGTGTTACATTTTTTGTTATATTTTGTAAATATGAAAGTTCTGGTAGGGGGCCAAGAGAATTATTAGAAATGGATGCTTATTATCTATATTGTAGGTCATCTGGTTGTATGCAATATTGATAAATTTTTACCCCAAAAATTAAACCCAGAAATGGCCCTTGTGAGTTATAATGTACTGTTGCATGACTTTTCATATTGTTGTATTTATGACATAGATATCCTAGACTAAATTTTAATTCTAATACTCACTATATCATTCTAAAAAGGGGCATTACAGTTGGGTAACTTGGGTTACAAATTAAGAAATTCTACAATTCATGCTTATTTTCAGCTAGACTTTTCACTCAAATTGCTGCTGATTATTTGTAATTAATTTAGTTAAATTAGAAAAATAATTTACCTGATTGAGAATATCTGCCATATATTAGCAGCCTAAAAGCATGATAATTAACTGAAATATAATAATAAATTGGTAACACTTTACAATAATGTGTCACTTGTTAACATTAGTTAATGTATTAACTAACATGAACGAGCAATGAGCAATACATCTATTACACTATTTATTGATCTTTGTTAATGGTAGTTAATAAAATACAGTAGTTCATTGTTTGTTCATGTTAGTTCACAATGCATTAACTAATGTTAACAAACACAACTTGTGTTTAGTAAATGCTGAAATTAACAATAATAAATGCTGTAGAAGTATTGTTCATTCTTAGTTCATGTTAACTGGTTAACTGATACTAATGAACTTTATTCTAAATTGTTACCCATTTTTTGTTGCACTGTAACAAATGAAGCTTCTCAGGTGTCTCAGTTTGAATTCAAACCCAATAACAAGAAACAAAAGTAATGGAAACATTTCTGATGCTTTAGATCTTCAAAACATGTGACACACAATCCATTTAGACAGTAGAATTTACTGAGCAATATACTATTATGCAAAGACTTACTTAGTTCATTTTGAATTATAAACATAGAGCTCCAGCACTTCTAAGTTTTAGAATCATGGTTAGTGTTGCTGTATTTGATCAGACCACAGAGAAACATTACCGCTTGCTTGTAATTCATTTGAAGAATGGCATCATGAAACACTGTGAAGGGCTTTTGGAAAAGGAGAGTGGAATTAATTTGGTTAAAACATTTCTATGGTGTTTTTAAACTGTATTTTTCCATTCTCACCCTACCAAGTACTTTACAGCAGAGTTGTAATCGTGAATTTGAACTGAGGTAGCAAACAGGATGTAGAATTGTAATTTAAAATAGTGTTTAAGAAAACAGAATTAAAATTCAAAGAAACTAAATTATGAAGTATGCATTATGCATTGCACTGTGTTGTGTTTAAGAGTTAAAGGCAATGTCTGTAAATCAACCGATAATTTCCTGGCAGAAAAAAATTCTTACAGTGTACATTTAATTTATTCATTTATTTCATTGTATTTCAATGGATATGTTCTAAATTACCCAATTTTGCCTTATCTATTTTTAAGATAATTGAACCTTACCTATGTAATGACAAAACGTAAACATAACATACACAAAAGATACAAACATATTGCTCAATAATAAATAATGTATTATGCAATACTTGAGAAAATATTTTTTATTAAATAAATTATAATTGCATTTCTTTAAATTGCAGTAGAGTTATTTTCTCATCCTGCCATTGTAATTAAGATTCCAATTAAACATCTAATATGTTACTGTCTATTAGGTTATTTTTCAGGGTGTGGAAAAGTCAGTTCAAATGAAGAATTTTGCCCAAGCCTTCTTTACAGCTACACCCACATGCACATGTACTTAAAACCCACAAACACAATATATATGATTTTGAACTCCTCTTCTACGTATTGCTTTGCAAGGTTATAGGATTCTACTGCAATCTTTAAACACATACACAGCACACACACACACATTCTCCCTTTCTTTAAACGTCTGCTGTGACAATCCACAGGACAGCCAGGGCATTGACGTCAGAGACAGGCCTATGAAAAAAATGGGTCCCTGGAGGCTTGAGGGAACTTATACTCATCTTCACAGCTAGTAACTATTTCAACAACGATGATAAGAGGCAAGCATTTAGCCCCTATTTACACAGCGCCTGAAAAGAAAACCCCAGATTTCATCCAGACTACAATGACATGCATGACGGTGCTTTCATACACACACAGTTTGTGGTTTTCATTTTATTTATGTTCCAGTTTCATCTGATCGTGACTGTAATTTTTCCCTGGACAGTTTTGTCTTTGTAAATAAGCTTCACATTGCTGCCTGCGTCGTCGAGTTATCCTCCAAAAGAACAGCAATAACTAACAAATGCAGATAAAAACCCTGTTTTTTGAAATGCGTATAGCTGGTACTGTATGTAATTCTGAAGCCGTTCAATCTCAGAGATCATTGGTTAAATGAGATTCACTGACGTACGGTGATGCATATTGAGATTAGAGTGACGTTAGGGCAGCGTTATAGTGTTGCGTGAGCAGTGCCGTAAAGAGAATATGAGCGGAAGGTGCCATTGTAGCAGAGGGCGGGGGGAGACGCAACATTCATCTCTGTCGGCCCACTGTCATTAAATCGATCTGGGACAGGACCGTCCTCAGCATTTGCATACTATGAAATCTTCCATTTCTGAACAAAATAATTGTTATATTTTAAATATTTGTCACAAGATTCATTTTTATTGGGGTTGGGCTCTTTTGACTTGGGCCAGTAAGCATCCGCCTAGCAACCACCAAGAACACCCTAGCATGTGCAGTGAGTTTTGGAAACAGTGACACGGTGAAACTTTGCAACATTGACACTGTTTCTGAACTAAATTATTTCAACATTGAACTCAATTGAGATGAATAAGGCCACTATTGTTCTCTGTAGAACTTTTGTACAGCTGAAATTTAATATGATTCATGACTAATGAATTTTTCAATATTATTTTCCTGTTTATTATGGTTTTGAGGTAATCTGTATTGTATAAAGTGTTACATAAATAAATGTTACTTAAATTGACTTGAATGAACAAGCACCACTCATATTTTCAGTAACACTTTATTTTAGCATGACATGCTGTAGTTATACATTATATGTACTTACTATAGTAAGAACCGTAAATTATGCATAACTACAAGCAACCATAACCCTATAAATACATTGTTAATTAATGTTACTCAGTACTTATTTGTGTAATTACACTACCAGTCAAAGGTTTTTCATGTTTTTTTTTTAAAAGTCTCACCAAGCCTGCATTTATTTGATCCAAAGTACAGCAAAAACAGTAAAATTTTGATTTTTTTTTAAATAACTGTTTTCTATCTGAATATGTTTTAAAATGTAATTAATTCCTGTGATTTCAAAGCTGATTTTTTTGCATCATTACTTAAGTCACATGATCCTTTTGAAATTATTCTAATGTTCTGATTTGATGCTCAAAACTATTTATTATTATTATTATTATTATTATTATTATGTTGAAAACAGCTGAGTAGAATTTTTTCAGGTTTCTTTGATGAAAAGAAAGTTCAGAAGCACAGCATTTATTTGAAACAGAAATCTTTCGTAACATTATAAATGTCTTTATCATCACTTTTGATCAATTTAACCCTTTAGCTGTCACCGTCCCCTCAGTGGGACGTCTAAGTTTGCTTCACCATATTACAAATAAATCCTAATCTAATCATGACAAACTATACATCGTTGTAAAGGTCTAAGACTCCTAAATAGATATTTTACCATATTTTTGTGTTACAAATTATGTAGGAAATGTAATAGATTAATATATGTCAAAAGTGCAACCCCCACCTCCCTTGAGCTTTGCTCACAGGAATAAACTACATTTTAAAAATGTTCGAATAGAAAGCAGTTATAATAGAAAAAAAATATTTTACAGTATTACTGCCTGTGCTGTATTTTGAATCAAATAAATGCAGTCTTGGTGAGCAGAAGAGAATTCTTTAAAAACATTCAAAAACTTTTGACTGGTAGTGTACACTGTAATGATGTCACCTTAAAATATAGACAACCATGTTTTCTTTTAAAAAAATAATTATAGTAATTAATCAAATTTTTGCATTTAATCATGCAGTAATAACAGCTAAGGCAGACAACAGTCTGAAAGTGCTGTTAGGTTGAGTTGAAGGCTGCAGTGAACTGCAGAAAGCACATGAATCAAAACACCATCTAAACAAGTAAAAAAAGATGGAAGGGAGGGTCTCTATCTGTATCAGAGCTCTGTCCAATACAGCGAGAGATACAGCAGACAGCTCTAGCACCAGACACTGTTTCTGCCACACCACCTATCCTGTCCCTCAACGTCACTGACCTGCCAGGAATTATCTGCCGCATTATCTGTAGAACCCACACATACAGTACACACTCGTAGTGAACATGTGCATAGCAGTAGAATGGAAAAATGGCGTTCCAAAAGTACAAATTTAAAAAAAATGATTGTGGAATCTTCATGAAAGACCAACCAACAGCTCAAAAAAGAGCTTTTGTTGTAAAACAATGACATCAGCTTCTGTAGAAGCTGTACACCAGTGTGATTTTCTACTTTATTCTTTAAAAAATCTTGTTTAATTGACAAATTCACAGTGAACTACACCACCCATAATCCTGAAAAGAGATCCACCAATCAGAAGTCACTGTTGCCATGGAAACAGAAGTCAGGAAAAAAAGCTGAGCAGCAACTGACCACTCCTATGACACATTGGGAATGACGCAAGTGAGCGCAACTTGAAGAGGCAATGAAATATATTATTTTTGTAATTATAACTGACTTATTAATAGTTATGGTATATGACAGAATTGTTGTTGATTCGATTACACATTTGCAATGCTGTATTGCATGTGATGAGAAGTTAATTCGTAAAATTAAGCACAAAGTCTTTCGTCCCAATTTTAAAACACTTTAATGTTGTGATTCATCTCTAACCTGGTTGGTTTCCCTTATGACTCTTTTACTGAAGAATTTATTAAAATCCCTAAGAAGAAAACTGATGAGAGAAAAAACTTTCGGAACCAAATCTCTGTTGTGATCTTTAAAGCTCAAACACTGGTTAGAAAAAGTGAAAATATCAATGTCAAAACCATTAGTTGCTTTTACAAATTTTACACCGGAGGTGCCCAAACAAAGACCTTTGATTTTCCCTTCTGTGTATATAACAAGATGAGATTTTTTTGTTTTAAGTTAAAACTTTAATACTTAACTACATAACGTGCAAAAAGATGGATATTTATTGACATATCGTTCAAGACTTACTGATATAAAAACTGTAATTAAACTTGGAGAACTACTTGTGCACAATGCACATTTCATAATATTAAGCCTAAAATGTGTTTTAATGTTAATATTGATCTTTAAATGCAAGATATTTAAAGTGTATCTTTAGTTGGACTTCAGCACTACTTCTGCACAATTAAAGTGCATTAAGTACAAAATTAGTTGTTCCAATTTAGCGAGCTCTAAATACACCAGTTTAGTATACTAAAAGTACAATTGCAGGGTATTTTTATTAAGTACATAATATGTAAATGTATTTGTCGTATACTTTGCATGAAATAAATGTATTGGAAATACATTTCAGTCTAATTATTTTTCACTAGGGCAGTTACAGCTTGTACCTTTTTTTTCTAAGAGTGTAGAGAATATAAGTGAATTTGATTCTGAAAAATTAAATGCATACTTCAAGAGGCACATACAGTGGCAGAGACACTGGCACTCATGAAGATGCAGTAATGAAGAGATCAAGGAAATGGCACACAGGCAAGCATAAATTTACAACATTTTGGCAAGATGACATTTTATTTAAGTCAATTCATAGGCAGTTCATCTCTGCAAACAGTCAGTTGCTGTTTTGAAGAAGTACAATGTCTGTCGTCATTACGAAATGAAACATCAGCTTTCTCAAAGTACTCTAAACTAGCACTAACTGCCAAAAGTGTAAGTGTCTGCTGCTTGGGAGCTTTGCAGTTGCTGCAGAAGCAATGTGCCTCTCTGATACAAACATTGTTCATTTTAGACATGAAACTATTGCAATTATTGGTAAATGTCATTGTTTATATGATTTCATTACAATAAAAGTTTCATTGTGCAATACACATTTTGAAAATAAAAGCATTAGTTATTAGATTGCATTAGATTTTTTTTTTTTTTTTTTAATTATGAAATCGTAAATGAGAGGAACCAGGGTTAACCACTTTCAGACTGCTTCTTAAGACAATTTTAACACAGGCAGCAATGAGAAATACAGTAGAAATACAGTAGATTACAATAGGTAAATTACACAATGTGTAAACCCAGGTTTCTATTTTCTGAGATTAACAAACTGATCAAACCGCCATCTCCATTTCATAATGGATCTTCTGACCTCTGTGAAAATTTTCTGACATTTTTTAGACACAAAACTGACAATGTATATCCATCTGCTCCTTCAGAACCCTTTGCCTCTCAGACATCCTATCCACTCTCTAACTTTACTCTCACCAATACATCTGTGGTCGAACAGCTGATTATAAATTCTAACTCCTCTACCTGTCAGTTAGACCCAATACCAACACATCTGCTCAAACACGTTTTGCCTTGTCTCATTACACCTATCACACACATGATAAACAGATCCCTTATGACTGGTTATGTACCGCCTGGACTTAAAGTAGCCGTGATCACCCCAGTACTCAAAAAACCTGGCCTTGACGAAACTGTTTTGTGTAAATTTAGACCCATCTCCAACCTTCCCTTTCTGTCTAAGGTCTTATAAAAAGTGGTCGCCGCACAACTTCAGACTCATCTAGACAAAATTTTTTGTTGATCCCTTTCAGTCCGGATTCCGTTCTCTCAACAGTACAGAGACTGCACTTCTAAGAGTAGTGAATGACCTTCTCCTTGCCTCTGATGCAGGTGTCGTCAGTCTCCTAGTCCTTTTGGACCTGAGCGCAGCTGTTGATACTGTTTGCCTTTCTATACTCCTGTCTCGTTTGTCTACGGTTGGCATTACAGGAACTGTCCTGCAGTGGCTAAGTTTGTATCTTTCAGACAGGCAACAGTTCATTAGCACTGATAAACACAAGTCTCGTTCTGTCACTTCCTCTCGTGGAGTGCCTCAAGGATCTGTTCTTGGTCCACTTCTGTTTTTAATCAACATCGGGGTGCTCAACCCTGTTCCTGGAGATCTACTCTCCTGCAGAGTTGAGCTCCAACCCTGATCAAACACACCTGAAACAACTAATTAGGATCAGAAGGAGCACTTGATAATTACAGACAGGTGTATGATCATGGTTGGAACTAAACTCAGGAAGGTAGTTCTCCAGGAACAGGGTTGGGCACCCCTGATCTACATGCTTCCTCTGGGTCAGATCATCAAACGACATGGTCTAAATTACCACAGTTACGCTGATGATACACAAATTTATTTTACTTCACAGCCCAACTCTGTTTTTCCTCCCTCTTCTTTAATATCTTGCCTACATGATTTTAAAGTATGGATGGATCAGAATTTCTTAAAATTGAATACTGAAAAAACAGAGATTCTGTTAGTTAGCCCAAAATCCTTTGTCTTCTCTCATCATGACTTTTCTATTAATATTGATGGAGTTATAGTACATCCTTCCCCAGCTGTACGTAATCTTGGTGTATTATGTGATTTTTCACTATGCTTTGAACCCCATATCAACCAGGGGTACGTTTCCCAAAAGCATCGTTAGCTAACTATGGTGGTTAGGTCCATTGAACTCTATTGGTAACGACGGAACTTGCGACCATAGTTGGTTTTGGGAAACGCACCCCAGCTCGTCAAGACTTGTTTTTACCACCTTCGCAATATTGTCCGTTTCCGACAATCACTAAATTTCAAGGATGCTGAAACTGTTATTCGTGCTTTTATAACTTTGTGCCTAGACTATTGTAACTCTTTGTTATATGGCCTACCTAACAAAACCCTTAATCGCCTACAGTTAATTCAAAATGCAGCTGCTCGTGCCGTTACATAAACCAAAAAATCAGCCCATATCACTCCTGTTTTACAGCAATTACATTGGCTCCCCGTTATCTATCGCATTCAGTTTAAGATACTCATCCTAGTTTCGTATTGCGGCGGTTTAAAGTTTAAATATTTGGGGACTGTCGCTAAAGGTTAATGCTCTATCGTGTTGGAAATATGCCCTACACCAAACCCAACCCTAAACCTACCTGATAGTGTTGACAAATGCAAAACTGATATAAAAACGCATTTGTTGACACAAGTGTGCCATTTGAATCTTCCGTCAGTGGCAGTGCAGATTTGAACTGTTTTGTTAAACCGTAGTTACATGGGATTCGTACCGGAGCTCTTTACCTCTCATGAGGTATGAAGCTGGATATGTGATGCTGGATATGTGATGCTAACATTCAAAAACATCAGTTTTCAAATCTTCCAGCATATTAGAATTGTTTTGAAATCATAACATAATATTCCTCAAGTAATTGTGTGAAAATTATGCTTTATTAATTGAAACTCTGTAAATCATGTGAAAAGGAATAAAGGGTGTCAGAGTTTTACTGTCTCTAGTGTTCATTTCTTTTGGAAACTGCAGTGATATGTACTTATTGTTACGTATTTCACATCTCACGAAAAATGCCCCCAGGTACGTTTTTGCCATGAGATATTTGTCACCGTAGTAAAAAAAAAAAAAAATTATTTTATACTAGGTATAGTTTAAATATATTAATATATTTAACATATGGCTTGAGACATACTGATATAAAAATTATAATTAAACTTTATTTGGAGTACTACCACTGGGGATGTCACAATTCTCAATATAATAACCCTTTGGTACGACATCAAGCGCTTGTGAATTGCAGTTCTTTGGTTTTGCATTTAAATAACTTCCTTATTTATTCCTCTCGGAATTTGCTGTATGTGAATGAGGAAACGCTTCCCCTCTTATATTTAAAAAAGCAACACGCATGCGATAATAAGCCTTTGTAAACCTGTTGTCCAACAAAATAGTTATACAAAGTCATAAAAAACATTAGAACTTGTTTTTAATTCACAGCATCAGTCAAGTGTTTGAAATAACTTCCTTATGTGATCTGATGTGGATTCTCATCACAGAATGAGGCAGACAATAAATTCTATACTCATATTCTATGTATGTCGATTAGCAATGACTTATGAAAATGCACAAGATGGCTTGAAGAACACAGATAAACCATATATTATTGCAGACAAGTGTTTATTGTTCTTACATTTCATCGTTCAAAACGTTTCATGTTATATCTTGTTTTTATTCACTTACAGCAATAGCGATGCCTTTATCCATATAGACAGTTTTCCTGAATGCGGAAGTCACCCTGACTTTTAACCTGAAGAATGCTTTGCATTTCCGGTGTCCAGTGTTTCTAGTCTAATTAGTGTATATTTCAAGTTGATAATCTAATGTTAAACCTATTAAAATGTTTTTTAAAGCACATGGCTCCATAGCGCCATCACTTTGCAAAGTCAAAGTTTAATGAATGTGTAGATGACACGAAGCTGCCGATGTTATCTACATTAAAAACAGATGGGCACTATTTGAATAGGTTCCTATGAAGACCGGAACAGAAGAACATCCAATCGGAAGTTAGAATTCGTAATGGCGACGCTCATCGTTTACTCAGGAAAGGAACGGGAACGTAATCAGTAATACTTCTTTGACACATATCTGGATTTTCTGCACGAGGGCGCCTTCTGGTGCCCACTATGAATGCAACCCAATCTATTTTGCATAAAAAGTGAAAAAATAATACCTCTCTCAAAAGAAAAATTAAGCAGACTAAACCATGCTTTTTCCAGTGTACAGAGGTTTATGGGAGTATATTGTTAATTTGTTGCAAAAAAAAACACACTGTTGCATCCCTATTAGGCACAATGCACATTTCCTAATACTAAACATTAAATGTGTTTCAGTGTCACTATTGATGAGGATTGTACGATCTTTCACTAATATCGGTCTTTAAATGCAAGATATTTAAAGTGTAGCTACTGTCATACACGTGGATGTTTTGTTGTGTTTCATTCCCCATGTGCTCTGTGTGACCCAGTTTTTTTCTCATGTTTGATGTGTCATTTGGTTTAGGTGTGTGTCATTAATTATATTCATTTGCTTTAGTACTTATAGTGTAGTCTGTCCTGTGGTCCTCGTCCGGTATTGTATGTGATGTGCTACGTGTGTCTCCTGCCTGTCTGCCTTGTAATACCCTCTGTCTAGATCATTAAAGATTATTAAACTATATCTTCTTCATCGTGTGTGTTTGTAGACCACGTCTTGTGACAGAATACTGGACTGACAAAAAGTAAGCGACATCTTCCTTCGGTTTTGTTTTTCCGTTTTCTTTTGCCCATGTTATGAACTGTACCGAATTCCTCCTCCTCCTGCTGGAGCAGGGGGAGCGATCTCTCGAGGACCACACAAGACTCCTCCTAGAAGTAGCCAATTACACCAGGTACCCGGACGATACGCTCTGTCTATTCTACAATGCAAGCCTCAACGCCACCTGCAGAGCGCCGTTGTCCGAAGATGGTCCTCAGGAGAATTTCACTGCCTTTGTGGAGTGGGTACTGGCGAGAAACGGTTCTCCGTTCACCGTCTGACTTGAGGATGCTCTCGCCAGTCCCACTCCAGACTTAGAGCCCAGCCCACCATCACCCCGCTGTGCAGAGCCAAAGCCCAAACCCACTGTGAATGGTGAGCCCATGCCTGCCACGATCAATGAGCCATCGCAGAGGAAAGTGACAAGGCTGGAGATTGTCCCGGAACCCGAGCCTCTCAGAGCGTCTGATCAGGTATGTGTAGCAACAACAGTGCATCATGGCTGAAGAGGAGCCAAGCTCAGCGGACTCTAACTTGAATTTATATCCGGACATGCCTTGTCTTCTCCCACCACTATCTTCCGTCTGTCCCGTCACGACCACAGAGGTTTTGTTTGAACTGTCTGCCTGCCCTGAACTACCTGCCTGTGTTAACGACCACAGAGGTCGTTCCTCTGTCAGTGGTGCTCCTGGTATTGGGAGTGGCCTTACGGTGGGTGTATGCAGCACACACCGTTCCTAAGCCCATCTGCACATCCTAAACCGCCACCCAGCCTCATTCTCACCACCTCTGCACCAGTCCTCGCCACCGCTGTCTTCTGGCAGCCCCACTGCTTACCCTCAGCCCATCATCTGCGCGGTGGGATCACTGGGGTCTGCCAGTCTCCATCAGCGTCGTGGATGGAGGATCCCTTGTCTCCGTCTCCAGCCTCTGTTTTTAAATGAAAGATTTAATACTTCTGACATGTTGTCGGTACTCAGTCAAAGCGTCAGTGTCTGGGTGATTAGAAATAACACTATATAAATCACACTACCAGAACGTCTCAGGTTACGTATGTAACCCCGGTTCCCCGAGGGAACGAGACGCCGCGTCGAAACGCTAAGGGAACGCCTTCAGCGTGACCGTACTCTGAATCACGTGTGTAATCAGAACAATGGAAGAGCGAGACGTCATAGGCGGGTGACGTCACTGACCAGGAAGCATAAAAGCGCCAGAACGAGCGTCAGCTTACAAGGAGAGAAGCAGCGCTCACAGGGATGCAGGAGGATGGCCATGAGACGCGGCGTCTCATTCCCTCGGGGAACCGGGATTACATACGTAACCTGAGACGTTCCCCTTCAGGAACTCGAGCCGCGTCGAAACGCTATGGGAACGAGATGCCCACACCGCCAGACCCCAGTCCCAGAGGAACCAGGAAAGACTTGCATATCGAGGTCATAGAACCTTACAAAAGTAAGGGGCGTGGACCACCCCGCAGCGTTACAAATATCTTGCATGGGAACTCCAGCAAGAAAGGCTTTGGAGGCAGCCATGCTCCGGGTAGAATGAGCTTTGACCCCTAAGGGAGGAGGGAGGTCAGAGGACTCATAAGCAGAACAGATAGCATCCAGTATCCAGCGGCTTAGGGTTTGCTTGGAAGCAGGAAGGCCTTTTTTAGGAGGACCATAGCAGACAAAGAGTTGATCTGACTTTCTCCACCTGGCAGCTCTGTGGACATATGCTCGCACTGGACACATACAGTTAAGTTTCTGCTGGTCAGGATCCCGAAAGGGAGGAGGACAGAAGGCCTGCAGTACGACAGGCCGTGGTGTAGAGGAGGGGACTTTAGGAACGTACCCCGAACGAGGGTACAAGAAGGTCTTAGATAGGCCTGGAGCAAATTCCAGAAAGGAAGGGGCCACCGAGAGGGCCTGTAGGTCCCAACTCTCTTAAGGGAGGAAAGGGCAAGGAGAAGGACAGTTTTAATAGTAAGAAATCTGTCTGAAATTTCCTCAATGGGCTCGAAAGGAGGCCTGCAGAGAGCAGGTCCCAAGTAGGGATACGGGGTCGTACCGGAGGCCTCAGCCTCAATGCACCGCGGAGGAAACGTGTAACAAGAGGGTTCTTACCCACGGAAAGACCACCAAGAGGGGCGTGGTAGGCCGCAATGGCCGCCACGTAAACCTTCAAGGTGGAGTGGGTTAACCCTGCGGATAGCCGGTCCTGCAGGAACTCCAGCACTGAGCCAACTGGGCAGTTAACTGGGTCTTGCTGGTGGCGTCCGCACCAAGAAGTGAAAAGCTTCCACTTCAAGGCATACAGTTTCCTCGTAGAGGGAGCTCTAGATTGGAGGATGGTCTCAACAACCTCGGTTGAGAGACCGGAAGCTAAGAGGTGCGCCCCCTCAGAGGCCAC
>JAHKKF010510797.1:0-31245 GCA_019740295.1 Labeo calbasu | reverse complement strand
GCCAGAATACACAGAGTTCAAGGACTGCAAGGCAAGATGAGCGTTTGAGAATAAAAAGTATTTAAATTGTATTTTTTTTTTTTATGTAAATAACTGATCGTTTTGCTAGACAAGACCCTTCTTCCTCGTCTGGGATAGTTTACAAACCGCATTCGGGATTGTTTGAAGCTGCATTTAAACTGCATTTTGGAAGTCAAAAATCGGGGCACCATACCAATCCATTATATAGGGAAAAATGCTAATAATTTCCTTACGACTGAAGAAAGAAAGACATGAACATTGTGGATGACAAGGGGGTGAGTAAATTATTTGTAAATTGTTGTTCTGGAAGTGGAGTTCTCCTTTAATCTAAAATCATGCACAAATACACAAACAGGATTCCATAAGGTACAAAATAGACTTTAACATTTACAACTGACAAAAATATTTACGCAATCACCATTATTTCTACGTATTATATCATTTTAAATAATAGAACTGTTTTTTCATACACCTCTAAATATGAGCTCTTTTTACAATTTTTGCAACCTTATCATAACAGTTTAAGACAGAGATTTGTTTAATTTCATTATTTGACAGCAATAAATCTTCAAAATAAGTTTTATTAATTTAATTTCTGGCTATCCAAGATGTAGATGAGTTTGTTTCTTCATTGGAACAGATTTGGAGAAATTTGACAATACATCACTTGCTCACCAGTGGATCCTCTGCAGTGAATAGGTGCCGTCAGAATGATAGTTTGAACATATTTTTACTTCATAAGATGTGATAGTCTGAAGATGTGTTGTGGATTATTGCAATGTTTTTATCAGCTGTTTGGACTCTCATTCTGACGGCACCCATTCACTGCAGAGGATCCAGTTGTGATCAAGTGATGTAATGCTAATTTTCTCCCAATACGTTCTAATGAAAAACCAAACTCAAATGCATCTTGGATCACCTGAGAGTGAGTACATTTTTTTAGCAATGTTTCTTTTTTGGGTGAGCTGTTCCTTTAAACCATATGTTCAGTAATCATACCTGGTGGTAGGTCTCAGCAATGATATCATCTTGAAGAAACTCAGCAGGAATCTCTAGTTTGACGAGGAATCTGGCCAGGTACGCTCTCTTCTTCAGCTCTGGAATCCTCTGCAACAGCCAGTGCAAGATGGGGTGCACCACAGGCTTACTGCCTATCACTAAACCCTGCCGAAAACTGCTTCTGTTGAGGAATACACATTTCATAGCTGATTAAAAATTGTATAAAACTTTTTAATCTATTTCATCTTTCTGTTTGGATAGCAGAAAATAAATTTGGCACCCAGCTAAGCTATGGTACCACTATGTCCTGTCACAATATTTTCGCTCTATCTGTCTTACACTTCAGCCATTCCTCCAGAAGGTTTGTATTTCAGCATCCCCAGAAGAGTAAACATTCTCTTAGCCATCTGCTCGGGCATTTCCTCACGTATATCAATGGCTTGCTAAAACAAAAGATACAAAACAGACAAATTACAGACAACTAGTGCTGTTTTTTCATACAACATACAAATAAACCCGACAGGTAGGGTTTGCACAGCACACCATCTCTAAAATAGAAATGTAATGTAATGTAATATGATATCGTTACTAAAAAAACAGATGATATGGACACAAAGAATACTGTCATGCACTGTTATATATTATATAAGTTAATGTTTTTATTTTACTGATATTATGCATCAGTATTAATAAAGATTATAACTCACCTTCGGATCAATTTCAGCCAGAACATCATTTAAAGTCTGCAGCAACTGAATTGGCTCCAGAGAGTCGAATGTAATAAGATTGAAGCTTTTCTTAAAAGGCTCTCTGTTCAGCTGTTCGACGATAAATTTGAGCTGTTCGCTCATCTTGAATGATTTGTGGGTTTCAAACCTAAGAAACAAAACTCACTTGTTCGCGATGTTTTGAAAAATACTTTTTTTTCAACTAGCTAATTGTTGAGCTGATTATCGGAGTATAGTTTTCTGAGCGCTGTCACAGAATGTCGTTTTTTACTTGATTTTAGCAAAATAAAAACGATAAATACTTGTATACGTTGTGTAAGTGTGTGTACCGCTAGCACATCAACAAAATCTGCCTAGGAACCGTTGTCACACAAGGCCTGGTTGCTAACAGGAAGTTTGTCATCTAAGGAGATTTCTTGTTTTTTAAAATAAAAGTCCCCACAAAAGACTTTTAATAGTTTCTGACCTGGAAAAAAGTACTTGTTTGTTATCGTAATGGATAATAATAAATAAACAAAACAATTATAGGAACAAATCTTTTAAACACTTAAAAGGTGATATATACTATCAATATCTGTGAATGACAGGATTTTTTTCAGTGGATAGCTATGCATTTTATTTAGAGTATTATTTTATTTAGTTGCCAAATAGCCGCTGATTACTAAATAAACCTGGTTTACAAATACTTAACTTATAAGCAAGTACCTCCAATGACACGCTAGTATTTAAAATATTTCCTTTAAAACCGAGGGGTTTCAACTTGGGATCTGTACTTCCAGCAGTCTGTGTAGAAGATACAAGTAAATAGTAATAATAATAATAATAATAATAATAACAATAATGAAGATAATAATAGAACATCGTTTTATAATAATGTGTAACTTCTAACAAATAAAAAAAATATTTACATGTATATATTTATATTCATAAACATAACATTTTTCTTAGATATATACATGCATGTGTGTATTTATATATATATATATATATATATATATATATATATATAATCACAGTACACATATATTNTATATATATATATATATATATATATATATATATATATATATAATCACAGTACACATATATTATGTACACAAAACCTTTTATTTTGGATGCGTTTGAATCGCGATTAATTTTATTGTTTTATATAAATATATGATTTATAAATTCTAAATGAACACTGAATAATGATCTGATAACATAATATGATGGCATCATAACATAATATGATGTTAAAATGTTAGTGTTTTTAATTTAATTTATTGCAGAGCAAAGCTATGAAAGGTCTTCATAGCTTAATAGAGAAAGCTCTTTTTATGTTGTCCGATTTTTAACATCATTAATATAATTATATAATAATAATAATAATTTTAGTGTTATTATTTGTATTATTTACTTGTTAAAAGTTACACATTATTATAAAGCTATGTTATAAATTGTTATTATTATTTACTTGTTGTTATAGCTTACACATTATTATAAAACTATGTTATAAAACTATTTTTATCTGTTAAAAATATTTTACTTGACTGTTTTTCTTTATTTATATATACAAGAGCATATTTATACACTATATAGGCACTAGATAATCTAGAACTAACTAAAGAACCGCTAGTAAAATAGAACTTAATAACTTAGGTATTTTTCAAAGCTGGAATGGGACAAAGAAAAAAAAAGAAATGAACGAATTAATTAAAAAATAATTATTTCAAAATGTTCTTCTCATGAATTTTCCTTTGTGTCCGAATCTCTCGCATGAATCCACTACCACACATCTTAGCAGTTTATCTCTGAGTAACTGGTGTTGTGAGGTGGATTTGGCGCTGCGTGCTGCTCTGCGCGTGGCCGTCTAGTTCTGTCTGAGGCGCGTGAATGCACGAGTACATAGGCATTATCTTCATTTCCAGTTTCATCGGCAATTTACAGAATGCGGAGGTGAAAACGGACGCTCTCGCCGATCGAGGCACAAATCCTTGACGGTATACGGCTGGTATTACACCAGTTAGTATTATTTTTCTTATCTGAAAGCTGTTCCTAGGCGAGAATCACGCATGCATTCAAACAGAGGATTATCGCGGAGGAACTGCCTCGAAACCATGAGCTGCAGTTGGGGGACGGAGCTGTGGGTGAGTACAGCCGCGAAACACTGAGGCGAATGCATCTGCAAGATATTTAGCAATATAGTGCACAAAATGTTTCGGATCTCCATTAGTAACATGCATATGCCCATTAGTGATAAATAAATAGCCCACCGCACCGCCCATTTTACAGTGTTGCAGACCGCAAATTCCAGCTACTGTTACAGGAATCTTTAATTTCACGATTTTAGCATTGAATCTCATGCATGCACGTTTGAATATTTCAATGCAAGCAAATGCATGCTTACTAAAGCTCGTTTAATGCAGTTATTAGCCATCAGCGTTGACTAAATACCCTAGATGGCAATAATCCTGGGCTAATGCTGTCCCTAACCACATGCAACTGAATGAGGCTGAGGCTGGAGCAGGTGCACAGGTTATTCCCATGCATGTCCTTTCTCAGTTTTGATGTTGCAATGTGCATGTAATAAAGTAATAGTGTAATATCATTGCACCACACGTTACAGCTTCTGTTATGATCTTAAATATTTAATATTTTCAAGACAGCCTCTTGTTGGCTGTAACATCATGCAACCTTAACCTAGTAACAACACCATAATGTAGGATAAAATATGCAAGGCTGTGTAGCCTAGTGGGCTGGTAACCAAAAGTTTAGACCTTGCAAGGTTCCACTTAATCTTAATTCGTTGTAATACGTGTAGAAGAAACCAGGGAATGTGGTAATATGGGATAAATTGTAACATCATCAGTTTTTGACCAATTAGAAATGAGTTACGGGGTGAAATCTTCTTACATGGCCACCACCCTCTTCAGGTGACATAGCTGTGAGCCTTTGTAAAATATTATGAGGGTAATTTTTTAAAAGGATTTATAGGACTAAAACCAAGTTTATAATTTGATTTGTGATCATGGTAATGAATGTTATGTGACAGAACTGAATCTGAATCAGCAAGTTTTCATTTAATTTAATTAAAAGCTTTTCATCATCATGTTTAAAATACATATTAGTGTTGGCAAAGGGATGGTATAAAAGTTATTTGAACATGCATATTTGACAACAGCACTAATGCATTCATCGATTAGTAAATTATGACAACAGCGCTCCTTGTAGTTGACAATAACTCAAGTTTGTAGCAGACAAATATGAAAATTACAGACTGAAAATGTTGCTGTGAATAAAAAGACATCAGTTAAATGACTAATAAGTAATAGAACATTATTCAAACTGACTATGGACAAATACTCTAAAAGCTAGACTGTGGATGTCACGGGAGATTCAGATCAATATGTTTTCTAACAGTAACCTAGTGGTTAATAGGTTTCAAAACAAGTTAAATGCTCTGTGATGGATGAAGTTTGTACTGTGTATTTAGCGATAAGCATTAGGCATGTTACGGCTGGAGGGCCAGCAGTGCTGAATAATGGATCTGACACGTTGCCAATGTCAGAGAATACTGCAAACTCATGAAATTATATGGGATGACTTTCATTCTGGGGGGTATTTTGATATCTCTCCTCTGGGCCCTCTTTCACAGTTATATCAAATCTATCAAAGCAGAATCTATAATTTTTATCTCCTAAAGTGTTCTGTTGGCACTCTACCTTCATTGCTATGTCATATTTTGGCACGTTAAATGGTCGTGTCTTAAGACGCTCTAAATGGTTAGAGCTTCATATGTTAACTTTCGGTCTGATGTTTTTCTGTCCTTTGCAGGATCAGTTTGATAATCTAGAGAAACACACTCAGTGGGGCATTGAGTTTTTGGAGCGCTACACTAAGTTTGTGAAGGAGCGGTCTGAGATTGAACTGAGCTATGCTAAACAGATCAGGTAAGTTAAGAACAGATTGTAGTAATGTGTAGTAGTTACAATGATAAGATGATATTATGATATTTTGTCAGTTTTGTCAAGTCTGTAGTCTATAGCGCTTTGTGCAGTACAGATTGTTTTAAAGACCTTCAGAGTAATAAACAGGAAAATAATAGTGCAAATGTTGCAAAATGCATCAATTGGATTGACTGATTTGTATGGTTATCAGTATTAGTAATTTTCAAAACCGATTTCGCCGATAAAATAATTAAAAAGCATATGAAGAAAGTTTTTGTCAGAGTCCTTGTTATTTTTAATTTTGAAGTAAATTTCCATTTTTACACCAGACATATATATATATATATATATATATGTTCAAAATATCGGTTATGTCTAATAATCAGTATTGGTATCGTATCTGTATCGGCCTTGAAAAACATCCCCTTGTTATTTTCAATTTTGACATTAATTTTCACTTTTACACCAAATGCATATATCGGTTCAAAATATCGGTTATCGTTCTACTTAATCTGTTAAAATAGGTAGCGGCAACGGCCCTGAAAACATCCCCTTGTTATTTTTAATTTTAACATTCATTTAAATTTTTACACCAGACGTATACATCGGTTCAAAATATCGGTTATTGGTCTACTTGATCTGTAATAATCGGCATCGGCCCTGAAAACATCCCCTTGTTATTTTTCATTCTAACATTAATTTTGATTTTTACACCAGATGTAGATATTGGTTCAAAATACCGGTTAACGGTCTACTTGATCTGTAATAATCGATATCGGCTCTGAAAAACATCCCCTTGTTATTTTTAATTTTAGCCATTTTATTTTTACACTGAACGCATATATAGGTTCAAAATATCAGTTATTAGTCTACATAATAGAGCTCATTATCCATAATAGAGTGTCATTATCCAGCTCAATTCAGTTCAAGCTTTTGTTGTAATGTAATAAATCATATTTTTTGAATTTAACTAAATATATTTATAAATAATAGAATTTTGTAGGGTGTAACCACACTAATTGTATATATTATAACATAATTAGTTTTTGTGGAAATTCACTTAAAAAATAATTAACCATGTGGCAATTGCTATTTTTGGATCCAGTAAATCAAATAAATTAAATACTATTTTTGATCCTCACGGATTTGTGAATCACTGTATCAGCAGAGTCAAAATGTATGTGATGTTTATATTTTCTCAACATTCAGAATTCATTTCAGTTTGAGTATACCAGATACCTGCATAACTTCACAATAAATGACAACTGAAGCATACAAATATTCATAAAGATGGTGTTTTATGAGGACAAGGTATTATGTCAGTGAGAACAAACATAAAACAGGTCACATGTCCAACGTGTATTACCATGGATACTAGGTTTCCACGGCTCTGACCCACATTTTATTATCCACCACTGCTTCTGTAATATTTCTTGCTGGTTGCATTTTGGAAGTTTATTAAGCAGCAGTTTCCACTGGAGATGTTGACCCCGAAGACACCGGATGACTTCCCAACATCATCTGCGCTCCTGTTCAAAGACATCCGCAGAAAAACCTCCGCGTTTATAATAAACCTCACAGCTGGAGCTCACAGCGCCGATTTGACCAGACGCGCAACAAACAGGCCCTTTCTGTATTTTCTGATCACATAAGAGAAAATCCTCTTTTTGTAGCTGTTCGCTCAATCCGTTTATTGTTGTTATTTTTAAGAACTGTGTCAGACTGTATTTTATTCTCAAGAAAGCATCTTTAATTCACAACATCTCCCAAAGGCTTTTTTTTTCAGATCACAGCCATGGAAAAGATTTATTAAGCGCTAAGCACTTGTTAGCAGATAAACAGCATCGACGTGGCTGAAGAATAATAGTCCTTTAAAAAACGCTGGGTTGGGTTATTCTAATGAGGATTTATTTATGGCTTTGTCAACCTTTTTCCCATTTGCCGCCACGTATTGACGCATAGGGCGGCCCATTTAGGCCGATTGTAAGGAAACTAGCAGACAATAAAGCAACTGCATCGGTGTGGTCTTGTCAAGAAACTGCAAGATGGTGATCTGCCTAGCAACACGTCAGACTCCTGGGAGGTACCGTTGGGTGTGTGCGGAGAGAGGGAGAGATAGAGTGAAGGAAAGCTGCAGGAAAAAGCATCGAGGGGGCGGCACCATCAGCATGCGCTCTCACATCATAATTGATTTTAAGCCATTTATAGGCCCTCTTGAAATTAATCACGTAATATTCATGTATAAAGCAGTGATTTTCTTGTTTTCGCTATGTCATTTGATGCCGTCCTGTACTCCGTCTTACACTCTGATTGACAAAGGTCAGCCTCATGAATTGGACGCCTTATTCTGATGGTGACAATATTAGCTTTTGTTTGCGCTGCAGCCTCACATTGCACCACAAGCACCATTAGATCTTATTTGTCCTTGGCGTGCACATTTCACTCATTTTAATTACTGGGAGACAAAGACACCTTTGAAATCAGTGAAATGTCTTGGTTTCCTTTGCTTGCTGCAAAACAAAATGTGTTTTTTGTGTTCTTGTATTTTTTTTTTTTGGTGGAAGGAATGTTTGTATAATAGCTGTTTTTTAGGGTAACTGAGAGGATGTAAAGTAATGAACTATGTAGCACCACTTACCAAACTTAATTGTGACCCTTGACCACAAAACCAGTCATAAGAGTCAATTTTATGAAATCCACATTTATACATCATCTGGAAGCTGAATAAATAAGCTTTCCATGGATGTGTGGTTTGTTAGGACAATATTTGGTTGAGATACAACTATTAGAAAATCTGGAATCTGAGGGTGCAAAAAAAATCGAAATAGTGAGAAAATCACCTTTAAAGTTGTCCAAAAGAAGTTCTTAGCAATGCATATTACTCAAATGACGTTTTGATATATTTATGGTAGAAAATGTACAAAATATCTTTATGGAAGATGATCTTTACTTTATATCCTTTTGCATAAAAGAAAAATCTATAATTTTGACCCATACAATTTACTGTTGGCTATTGCTACAAATATACCAGTGCTACTTAAGACTTGTAGTTCAGGGTCGCAATTGCAAAACAGGTAGTTACACTCTAAAGCACCATTGGTTGAGTCGATGTTGGGCTGTTTCCAACAAACATGATTTACATAACCTTTTTTATAGTTGCTTTAGAATAAAATGTTTTAACATTTTAATCAACCTGTCTTATCTTTCTTATTACAGGAATCTGTCCAAGAAGTATCAGCTTAAGAAGAACTCTAAAGAGGAGGAGGAATTCAAGTGAGTGAGAACAGTTTGGCAGACACATGTATTGATGTAGATGTACATGACTTTCTTCTTTCAGACGAATACAATCAGAATTACATTAAAAATGTCCTTTCTCTTCCAAGCTCTATAATGGCAGTGAATGGCTGTTGAGATTTTGAAGTCCAGTAAAAGTGCATCTATCCTTCATAAAAAGTACTCTACATGACTTCAGGAGGTTAAAGGAACACTCCACTTTTTTTGAAAATACGCCCCTAAAGTTAAACAGTTGAGTTTTACATAGCTTAGCATAGATCATTGAATCCGATTAGACCGATAGCTTCTTGCTCCAAAATGACCATATATAATGAGAATATTTTTCCTATTTAAAACTTGACTCTTCTGTACTTACGTCATAGTGTACTAAGACTGCCGGAAAATGAAAAGTTTCGAAGGCTGCAACTCTGCATCTACACAAACTTAGTGCCGGTCACTTTCAGGCGCTGCGTAATATCATCGCACCTGCTGCACCCATGGTACGGCAGCAAAGTTCCTTGATTATTACGCTGAAATGAGAGTATAGTTCCTAGCCATATCGACCTAGAAAATCGCCACTTTTTTTTTAATTTTTCGTCTGTCTTTATACACAATGTAACTACAGAAGAGTAGTAATAGGAAAAATATCAAAACTCTTTGGTCATTTTTGAGTGAGATGCTAACGGATGTAAACCAAACTGGGTTCTCTCGAAACTTACTGGAGCTTACATTGTGCCTACCTAAAATATGGATATTTTGCTTACACAAACACATCAAATTGCTTCAGAAGGCCTTTATTAACCCCACGGAGCCATGTGGAATATGTTTTATGATGGATGTATAGACTTCTATTGGACTTTAAAATCTTAAACCCCTTCATAAAGCTTGGAAGAGCAGGGATATTTTTTAACATAATTCCAATTGTATTCATTTGAAAAAATAAAGTCATATACACTTACGTAAGATGGCTTGAAGGTGAGTAAATCATGCGATAATTTTCATTTTTGGTTGAACTATCCCTTTGATGTATCTGTTTACTAATGATGATTCAGATTTATTCACACAAAACAGTTTATGTCTAACTACTGTTCAAAAGTTTGGGGTCTATAAGATTTCAGTGTTTTTGAAGAAGTCTCTTCTGCTGCATTAATTGATCAAAATACAGTAAAAACAGTAATATTGTGAAATATTGCAATTTAAAATAACTGTTTCTGTGATCTAGCCCAAACGTTTGACTGGTAGTATATGAACGCAAATTAGATTTTGTTTAGGTGTAATCAAAGTTGTAATTACCAGCTGATTTTAAGTATCTGCTGTGTGAAAAGTGTTCATTTGAGCAATTTTGTGCATGTCTCATTTGCTGTTATTAAACTGCATTATTCATTTGCCCCAGAAGTATTTGGACATTTAAGCCAGACGTGCTTGAATGCAAATTTTCAAACTTTTAAAAAGATTATTTAAAAGGAAAAAAAAACACACTCTTTTCAAGATAAATCTTTCACAAAAAGAAATGTATTAGGTTACAAGTTGGCACCAATTGGGTAAAAGTGACATTCAGACATTTTTAATTTGACCTAAAGGGATAGTTCACCCAAAAATGAAAATTAACCCATGATTTACTCACCCTCAAGCCATCCTAGGTGCATATGACTTTTTTTCTTTCATATGAATACAATTAGAGTTATATTAAAAAATGCCCTGGCTCTTCCAAGCTTTGTAATTGCAGTGAGTGGATGTTGAGATTCAATAGTCCAATAGACGTCCAATAAAGTTCCTCCATGCTTCATTAAAAACACAACTCTGGGAATTTAATAATTTAATAAAGGGCTTCTAAAGCAAATCAATGTGGTTTTTTAATATTAAAAAATATCCATATTTATAACTTAAACCATAATCTCTAGCTTCCGCTAACTGTCATTCCTTGCTAAACAAAGGAAACCTCGCTCTTTTGCTTTAAAAAACAAAACTTAGTTCTTATATATTTTCACCAAAGCTTACGCTACGCATACGTCCTACATTCTACGTCATCTGCTGGAACACCACTCTCTTGTAAACGTGTGTACGACAGTTAGTGAAAGCTAGAGATTACAGTTTATAAATATGTGATGCGATCACATGGTGAAATTTTACCTTATACCATATGAAAGCTGGGTTCAAGCCCTTTCCAAAACTGTTTTTATTTTGTCCATAGTTTGAACGTAACCAAAGTTATGGCTATCGTAAGTTGGCTAATAGCGAAGATTTTCAGGAATGGAATTTTGAGAAAAACGGGTTCAAAGTGAGACGGCTTTCATTTTCGCTTAGCGGGTTTAAGGAGAGCTGTCTGTCAAGTCAGGAGCGCTATACTGCATCATTACACAAACAGACTGACGTCAGTTTTCCGTTGTTTATCATGGGCATAGTCTCCGAACTTTTGACCACCCCTTTTATGTTTAGATAGCACGAATGATGCAGCCTACCTTGTAGTAAAAGCAAACGCAGCACAGCTGTTCACGCACTGTGCATTTAACAGACTGTCATCAGACGCCGCCTCCTCTTTAGTAACTTCGATCCTTCCGATCCTTCATCTCTGGATGTGAAATAGTCCATAGTAACATCGTTTAGGGCACTGACATCACCGAGATTGAGCAGATTGAGACAAGTAAAATCGGTTAAGTGAGCAGCTGCAGTTGCGCTCCGCCATCTTACGATATTAAAAATAAATAAATAAATAAACTTTGCGTGCCATAGTTTACACAGGACTGGTGGAGAATGTGAATTGATACACCTTTATTAAATGTGTTACGTGGTTTATTTTGATAGGTTTTTGTGGTGTTAAGGAAAGCACCTCAGCAGTACGTTCTTAACATGAAAGACACAGTAATTTCTGCTTGCTGCAATAGATGGCTATTTTTCTACACTAAACAAGTGAATTTTGCCGAGATATTTTCAGAGATGATAGACAAGATGTTATAGAATAATAATTTAACGAAAACCTAATTTTGACAAAAAATTGACATTCTACCTATTTTTCGATTTTCCTGTAAACGCTCCAGCGTGACATCTGACGGGTTTTCCCAGATCGCATGACATATGGATATTTTACCTACAAAAGCGCATTGATTCACTTCAGAAAGCTTTTATTAACCCCTTCTGAGCCACGTGGAGTACTTTTTATGATGGATGGATGTATTTATTCGGGCTTCAAAATTTCAACACCCATTCACTGCCATTATAAAGCTTGGAAGAGCCAGAACATTTTTAATGTAACTCAGACTGTATTTGTCCGAAAGAAGAAAATCATATACACCTAGTCATATAGGATGGATAAACAGTGAGTAAATAATGGTGTAATTTTCATTTTTTATTTCACTGAACTATCTCTTTAAAGGTCCAAAAATGTTAATATTTTGGGGCCACTATGTATTTTGGCATTATATTGGCCAGCATTCATATCATCACCAGCACTATTGTGTTGATTTTGCTTTTGAATTTATTTTCTTTTCTATTCAAGCAAGAGAAACTGCTTTTTGCCACATCTATAATGTCTCATCTTGCTTTTTCGTAACGTATGAATGTTTTGTCATCAGGTACACCACATGTAGAGCGTTTCTGATGACTTTAAATGAGCTGAACGACTACGCGGGTCAACACGAGGTCATCGCCGAAAACCTGTCTACTCAGATAATCGCCGAACTGACCCGCTACACTCAAGAACTGAAGGCTGAGCGGAAATCGGTGCGAACTTTTCTTGTCATGACAATGCCAAAAAATTCTGCTCTAGGCTTTCTAGAGATCGTTTAAAGAGCTTATCTTCCGAAAAAAGAACGAAATCCCTCAATAACGTAAATCGCCCGTTAAAGGCATGTATGAAACTGCCAAAATAATTCCTCCTCTGCTTTCCAGCACAGCGCTCACCTCTTACAAATCCAGGGTTAATCGCATAGGAATATGGTATTATTTTGTTTATGATTTCTCCCAGCTCTGTGGAATGAAGCCAGAACCAATGTGGGTCATGTATTCAGGTCAGTGGAGTTTGAGAAGGTCGCCCTCCCCCCGCTCTTGGCCTCTCTTGTCTAAAGGTTCTCGCGCGGGTTCAGGAGGCCTCTGTCTGAGGCTGGTGGCTGGAAGTAATATGACAGCGGAGTAAAACGCCACCACGCTCGAGCTGAGGGAGGCTTCGTTCGCCTCCGACCTCCGCTGATGCATTTTGTCTGTCTTTTGTGTTCAAATGTCACGCAGAGAGAAAGTGGTCTTTATGTATTTTTCATAAAGAGAGTCGTGGTATGCCGCGAGTGGGCAGACACAAGCGATCGCCTGTGCTGCTTTGTCAGTGACGTTTACGCTAATGAGAGCCACTAAATAAATGATTTGTGTTCCAGTGAGGAATTCTCTTGTTAATTAACATTTATTGTACATGAGTACGTCTTTGCTTCCGTAATTGAATTCTTTATGGAATGACAAGGGATTTGGATTCAGCAATAGCTCTGGAATATAATCTTTCTAGCAGCTGCTGTCTGGCTTGATTGTCTCATATTTCATTTAATCAGCTTAGATTCCAATTAAATGACTTTTCAGCGTAATATTTTAAAAGGACATGTCAGTAGCACAATAATAAGTCAAACTGTGTCATGACTGTGCAAAAAACTAAAGTAGAATTTCTTAACCCAAAATGGAGTGCCTTAGTGGTTAAAATGTTTTTAGTCTAAACAGCCAAATATTTAAATGTAATGTTAATTTTAAAATAAAATAATAATAAACAAATTAAACTTTTACCACCACATAATACAGTTAAATAAAGGATTAGTTCACTTCCAGAAAAAAAAAAATTAATCATTTACCCCCCCCCCCCCGGATAGACGGATATATGTAGATCGGGAGGCGCATTCCCTTCACAAACAAACGTAATCTACTGCATCTTCAGCGGCTCAGATGTCGGCAGTAAATGACGACCACTGTGTTCATTATTACATCCAGCAACACAACACCTCAATCGCTCAATCGGAGATATTCTTGTCTAACTTACATCCCTGCTTCGGCATCGAAACAAGGAAAGTTACTAGACTGTGACAGCTGGTCTGAGGTAAAATGCTCTTGTCAATCAACTATCATGGGAGCGGCCTCTGTGTGACGGCACACCGACAGGCATCTGAGAACGGCTCGATTTGAAAAAGGGGATATTATTTTTACAGAAAAACCACTGCATGGTTTTTTAGCGTTATAGGGTAGATTTGTACATTCACTGCCAACACACATTAATGTTCAAACAACATGAAAAAGTGAACTTAGCATCCGATGACCCCTTTAATATCCTAATGATTTTTGGCATAAGAGAAAAATTGATAATTTTGACCCATACAGTGTATTGTTGGTTCTTGCTACAAATATACCTGTGCTACTTAAGGTGGTCCAGTGTCACATATCTCCTTTCAGGTTTTATGAAAAAAATAATAATAATGGGGTTAAGAACAACGTGGAGTAAAATATGTAAATGAAATTAAATGCTAAAGTAAATTATGTTAATTTTTGGATGAGCTGTTAATGTAATTGCTATCGAATATGCATCTCAGAATCAGATTTTACAGCAGTAATTATTCGTTTTCTAATAAATATTATCTTAATGTGTCTTAATCTTAATCTTCTGTACAATTTTTATTAACTCCATTGCAATTTTGTTTATTTGCGCTATTTTTGTTTTTAGAGAACTGTGGCAGTGTTCTAAAATGAATCCTAAAATGTATTGTTTCTACAGAAATATTAAGCAGCACAGGTGTTTTCAACATAGAAAATAACAATAAAAAATGTCTTGAGCAGCAAATCAGCATATTAGAATGATTCCTGAAGGATCATGAAACACTGAAGACTGAAGTATATATATAAACATCACTATTTTTTCATCAAGTAAATGCAGCCTTGGTGAGCATAAGAGACTTAAGAGAAACATTTTTAAAAATGTTGTGACCCCAAACGTTTAAACAGTATTGTTCTAAATGTTCGATCTATTTCTTGTCTTTTCTTTCCTCAAGCATTTCCATGATGGCCGCAGAGCGCAACAACACATTGAGAATTCTTGGAAGCAGCTGGAATCGGTGAGTCAGTTTAACTGAACAGAACACAGTGTGAATATTCAAATTCTTCCTGATACTGGCCTCTCTTTCATCACCTGTCTAGATATGAGCTAGAACTGGGCCGGCGTGTACAATAAACACTTGTGTGAAATGAACCACAGGTGCCTGTAAAAGACAAGTCTCTTTCAAAATAAACGTAACCTACTGCTACAGGTCTTAATACATAAAAAACATAGAACTAATGGTAAATATGACGTACCTAAATAAAAGTAGCACTGCTACAAGCCGAACTAGATTTTTCAGTCACGTGACAGCAGCATACATTTTGTTTAGCAATGAGTATTTTAATTTTTTATTTTAATGTAAGGTTTTTTTGTCTTTTTCAGAGTAAGAGAAGATTTGAGCGAGACTGTAAGGAAGCGGATCGCGCCCAGCATTACTTCGACAAGATGGACGCCGACATTAACGTGACTAAAGCAGATGTGGAAAAGGTATGGATCACATGTGCGCATGAGAAGAGACAGATCCTATCACAAACCCCTCATTCTCCATGACTGCTTTCATCCTTTTCTGTGAGTCTGTGTGGATGAATCCTCTTTGAAATGGGGCGGTGGTGACGGATGCTGATATAACCGATGTCAAGTTTGACTTTCTGAAAGTTAGAGTGAATCTGCCCTCATACCTTATACCTCACCTGCTCCTAACTTACAGTACCTTCCCTGTATTGCAGAAAATTACTTTTTTTCCCAAAGGAAAGTTGGACTTTAAGCACAATAAATCTGTGACCATATTGGTACCTGGTACTATTTAGTTGATTTTGTTTTTTTTTTGTTTTTTTTTTTTTCACCATTGGGCTGATTAGGCAGATGTTTGAAATGGTTCATGTATATATTTTCCATTTTAAACAAACCAAATACTTTCTACTTCAAATAATTTCTATTTTACACTGTTTGAAAAACAGTGTACCATCTTTTCTACTGTACAACGAAATACGTAAACAAAATTATAAACTGGAGCTTTAGTATGAACACCATTTAATAAAAGTAAGCAACAGTGTGAAAATTGAGATTAATGTACTTTATGTATTTTATTTTAAGGTAATTAGTTTTGTTTTGTCAGCTCTCCCTAATTAGTATAAGAGTTTAAAGATGGATAAGCTTTAATCAGAATCTCAAATTTAAATTTATTTTAATTTTACAGCTTAGATTTGGAAAGTTTATTTAATTTCTGTGAATCAGTTCAAACGGTCTGATATTTGTGATTTTTGTAAAAAAAAAAAAAAAATTTTAGAGAACATAAATAGAAGTATATATTGTATATTGTCAAAAGGCTAAAAAATAAATAAATAAAATGTTCCTCAATTCTAAAAATATAAAAACTATTTTAAATGCTATAATTAAATACATTTAAAGGGGACATCAGATACAAAAATACTTTTACATGGTGTTAAGTTGTGGTGTTACATTGATGATAAGTTTGTGGACACAGCCACCCTATAATGATAAAAATTCATTCACGCCTTTATTTTAAAGGGTCATGAACCCCCCTGTTTCAGCACTGGTTGGTTCTCACCACAGTTTTAAAAAATGCTGCAAAAGTGGGCGTGGTGCGCTGCGGAGGGGGATGAGGGGAGAGAGTACATTTCAGGTTCAGATGGTTCAGACAGTTTAATTTCGCTCCCACTGAGTTAACAACACACATAAATGCACAGCCATTTGCACTTTGCATCGAAAACGTATATATGAACTCGCTTATATACGCACGTTTATAATCCTTTGGATGGGTTGCGTCATGTTGTTGTAAAAAACGCTATTACACTTACTCTATGAATGTTAAAGCTGCTATCGTGTTTGTGACAAACTCTTACAAAATAAACAAAAACAAACACTCTCCTTCGATCCATGAACGTTTCTCTCAGTTAATATACGCAATCTCACAGTCTGAAGTGTCTGTCACAGCAAATCAACACACGCTGTCGTGAATAATTAGGCGAAGCGTCTTCTCATAGGATAAGAACGCGCAGCCTCGTGAATATTTATGAGACACCAACGCGTTATCGAAGTACTATAGTCCGTTGCCACGTCGCAAACAGTGACGTCAACACAATGTAGATTTAAGCCCGGAAGATGAAAATAGTGCAAAAAAGCTCAAAATTAACCAGTTTCCTCCAACAATTAAAGTTAACGGATGCTAACATTGTCATCTATGATGTACAACACAAATACCTCTGCTAAAATCTCAGAAAAAGTAGTCCAGGACTTTATGAACCTTTAATCCCCCAAAAACCTAAACAGTTTCAATTATCAAGCCGTTTTGATTTTATGAGCAGTATGACATCATATTGATCAAGCCCCGCCCACAACCAGCTGTATGTTGTCCGCCATTTTTTCTACGCTCGAGCAGCTGTTGTAACAACAGTGTCTCATAAGCAGTGTTGGTGTTTTGTAGTTGGATGTAAAAGTGAACATAAGAGTCTTAATTTTATCCCGACATCAGAGCCACTTGTGATGCAGCAGATTAGTTTTGTTTTTGATGGTAACACACCACAGAATACACAAAAAACAGAAGAGAGGGGCAGAGTGAGCAGTAGCTCATTATCATTTAAAGAGACATGCACTAAAACAGCTCGCTGTCAACAGAGCTGTTTTTGATGAGGTTAAAAGGTGTTGTTTTACACGACCATTGAGGAATTTTATTCAGTTCAATTCAAATTTACTTGTATAGCGCTTTTCATGATACATATCGTTGCAAGGCAACTTTACACCAAATTAAAGTTTTTACAATATATTTAGTAGTAGCTTACTAGTGGTGACTATGTCAAGTTGATGTACATATGGCAGAGATGTATGGTAAAGATCAATTAATGACGCAATCAAACAGACAAAAAACACCATAAATTAGCAGCAAAATTTTAACCAAAGTATGTTGCAGACTTTTCATAAAGACCCTAAAGAATCATTCCAGCTTGTGGAAAATGGGTCTCCAATGTTCCCTTTAAAATATATATATATAAAAATGCAATTTCTGAATCAACAATATTAGGAAATTTATATTTAAATGTTCAATAATAAAAATAATAAGCTCGCACGGCACAAAAATGAAGGTAGTTTTATTGATAACATGGCAGCTGCCTGTTATGAATCTAAGGCCAAATGAACAGATTTGGATTTGGTTTTGCCCATGTGTAGATGTCTACTATCTAGTATAGTAACTTCTGTTATTAGTGTGTCTGTGACACTAATCGACTCTGTCTTTGTTTTTTAACATGTCTTAAAGCGGTGTTCTCTCAAGGTAGGTTTGATCCAAGAGTCGTCTTTGTCGGTGGGGAGTTTGTTAACTTGTTCGGTGTATTACCCATATCAGCAAAGAGTGTTTGTCGTAATTTTTGGTTGTTTTTTTCGTTTTTAGCTTTTGTTACGTTCACGTCTATGCTTGCAGCGAACCTTTCCTGTATTCACCTTGTACAAATGTACAGAATAAGACTTGTCATGGAAGATGCTAAAATGCATTTCGACTGCGAAAATGGGCTACGTTGTAAGGGTTACAGCGGAGACTGATTTCACAAAATCAATAGCTATTACCGCACAATTTACTGTCAGCCACAAAAAGTCCTGAGTTTGAGAGTCTGTGCACACTGTCTGGTTCATGTACATGCAGTTGTTTATGGACAGTGGCCCCGAAAAGCATTCAGACACTTAAAACTGAATGAATTTCATTGCATTAGTTACAGTATTCAATTAAGTGGCAGATGCACACTGTTCAAGCAAGTTTTAAATGATTAACTATAGATATATTGTTCACTTTGTGGTTGTAAAATTTTAGTGGAACATGTTCATAGTTAATGTGATGAACTACATCTGTAGCAAACGGAGCTAGGACTTTTATTAAACTTTTATTAAAAATCGCAACACTAGTTGATTAAAGAACAGTGTGCAAAATGGTTTCTTAATTATTTTGCATATGCAACTTGGATTTACTGTATATTTTGTGTTTAACGCAATGATACTCACAAATTTGTGCAATTGACTTAAGTGTCCAAATGCTTCTTTGGTCTGCTGTATGTGTTTAGTTAGTATGCATGATGAATGGGTGTCTGGTGCGATTAATTTGGACCATTTTAACATTTTGTTTTTGAACATTCATTGTCATTTTTTGTGTGCGTGTGTTTGTGTGTTTGTTTTTCACACACTGTTGGCCATCATGTTCTTCTTGTCAAAGTCTTCTTCACTGATAACACACTACCATCCTACTCATACTACTCCTGGAAAATATTGTTTATAGAGTACTCAACCTACATTACCCAAAATGTGTTGTATGTAAGCAGAGCACAATGAGTAAGTTATCCCACAATGCAATACATTCAACTTGACCTTCCATTTCTACAGAGCTCCACACATGACATGCAGACAGTTTTTAAAGTTTTTATCATAGCTGTTATCTAAGAACAATTAATTGTTTTAGCCAAGTTGTGTGAACATTTTCTTAATTTGTGACCATAATTTATTTATTTGTTCCCTCATTTTAGTAAATCGTGGCCAAGTTGTACTGTTCACTTGTTTTGATTTAATTGCAATGAGGCAAAAAATGTTTACAATATGGCCACAATTTACTAAAACAAGGAAACAAATTCTTAACTTATTGCCACAGAATACACTGTTGTTCAAAAGTTTGGAATCAGTACATTTTTTAATGTTTTTTAAATTAGGTTCTTACTCAATCAAGTCTGTGCTTTTTTAATCAAAAATACAGGAAATATAATATTATTACAATGTAAAATAATGTTTAATATACATTAAAATCTAATTCACATATCAAATCAGTGTCACATGATTCTTCAGAAATCTAATATGCTGATTTATTATCAGTGCTAGAAACAGTTGTGCTGCTGAATATTTTTTTGGAACCTGTGATACTTTTTTGCAGGATTTATTGATGAATGAAAAATTAAAAAGAACAGCATTTATTTAAAATATAAATATTTTCTAACAATATACAATACCATTCAAAAGTTTGGGGTCAGTACATTTTTATTCGTTTTTAATACTTTTATTCAGCAAAGATACATGCACTTGTACCTTTTTTTTTTATTCATGCCATGTGCGTAAATCAAACTGGTTTACCGTTTGAACAGATTTATTGCCCAGCACTATATCATAGTATAAATGCCTTTTTGTATATGAAAGTATTCAATAATTTCCTGTGCTTAAAGGAGTAGTTCACTTCCAGAACAAAAATGTACAGATGTACTCACCCCCTTGTCATCCAAGATGTTCATGTTTTTCTTTCTTCAGTCATAAAGAAATTGTGTTTTTTGAGGAAACATTTCTGGATTTCTCTTCATATAATGGGCCTTTTTTACCTTTTTTTTGTAAAGGGCGTTTGACCTTCTTTGCATGTTCACTGGGTCAGTACTTCCGCAGCAATGTAGGACGATTTCGAAGTTGGAGGAGAAAGTGAGATCTACATACCCTAATTGTCATGAACCGGAATACATGGAGTTTAAGGTTAAAAAGTATATAAATTGTACATTGTTTATTAGAAAATAACCGATTGTTTCGATAGATAAGACCCTTCTTCCTTGGCTGGGATTGTTTAGAGCCCTTTGAAGCTGCAGTTAAACTGCATTTTGGAAGTTCAAACTCAGGGGCACCAATGAAGTCCACTATATGGAGAAAAATCCTAAAATGTTTTCCTCAAAAAACATAAAGAAAGAAAGAAAGACATGAACAAGGAGTGAGTAAATTATCTGTGAATTTTTGTTCTGGAAGTGCTCCTACACCTTTACTACTCCTTTAACTAAATAAATGTACCAATCATGCCATCATGTGTCAATTCAGCTGTAAATTAACTAACAGGCTTGTTTTTGGATAATGCACATTTTCTGTTTTCATTTATTTTTGAGTAAAAATATTATGTCAAGTAAATTATTTAAACTCATACTCATATCTCAGTGGAACTGTCTACTAAAAAATCATTCATATACCAGTTAAACTCTATAAAACATAACTGTGACTCACAAATCTGCTAAATTAATTACTGATAAACAGATATTTAGCTGTGTAGTACATCATTTGATAATATTTCTGTGTTTGATCTGTGATGTTTGCGTTGTTTGTCCTCTTTCACTCTTTTGCACAGAGCGTTCGGTTAAGTGTGTAGATCACTGACTGTATTGATCTGAAGTTGACACCAGACTACGCTTATATCTTTCTGTAATCTGTTAATTGACTCTCAGTGTTTGTTGACTTGTGTCATGTCATAAAGGTGATCGTTTTATTTGTCAGTCCTTGCCCTTTACGTTCTGATCTCATCCTTGTAGAAAGGATCTTAATGTGTGTTTTGCTCTGTCTCTTCTGTTTTCTGTCTATGTAGGCGAAACAGCAAGCTCAGATGAGGCATCAGATAGCAGAGGACAGTAAAAACGAGTACCTGACCTACCTGCAGAAGTTTAACAAGGACCAACATGAACACTATTATACGCTTATTCCACATATCTTTCAGGTGAGAATATCTCTGTCAAATTAAAATGTTCTCATATTGATAAAAAAAAAAAACAAATATGTTGGACCAGATGGACCATATGTTGCATATTGAGAGTTCATTATGTAATCAAAATGTGTCTTCTGTCTTGCAGAGGATACAGGAGATGGAGGAGAGGCGGGTGGGCAGAGTGAGGGAGAGCATGCGGGTGTACACTGAGGTCGAGCGTAAAGTATTGCCCATCGTCAGCAAGTGCCTGGACGGCATGACCAAGGCAGCTGAATCCATTGAGCCTAAAATGGTACGTTAAGTGCTGCGACTCCTTTGTGCTGAAAATGCACCACGGTTCCGGATTACATAGCCATCTGTTGATCAGCCTACTGCCGGAAAATCCTATTCAGCGAAAATCTTTTATAAAGCCATGAAATACTTTTTTTATCAGCGTGGTTGAGAATCGAGATTCTTGTTTAGACTTGTTTTTTATTTTTAAAAAAAGCACACACAAATGCCCGATCAGTGACCGTCTGATTCATGAACTAATGACTCTTTTGAGTCAGTTCTTTTAATGATCAGTCAAAAAGATTTGCAAATCAGTCAAAAGCCCTATTCAAACAGTCATTATTTCTTAAACGTAAGCTATTTTCAACATTACAGGGGTTAGTCATTTTATTGCCATCCGAATCCAGAATGTCTGTGTTTTCTTCCACCACCTGCATACAAATCCCTGACTGGATTACCTGTTTTTCAACAAACACCAACGTCATGTGGTAATTTCCCCAGAATGTGTCTGTGAAGTTTGAGATCAAAATACCCCACAGATTGAAAATGCCCATATTGAGTAGAAGCAGAAACACACTGTTTTCGTGCATGTCTCTTTAAATGCAAATGAGCTGCTGCTCCCCACCCACTTTTCCAGAATTGGGCTGTGCTTTTACAGCTCCTACCTCAGATACCTCAAAAACATTTGATTGGTTTTGATTATCATGTCTATCGCACTGAAATCATGCGGTTTGAAGCCATATCAGTTTACACTTCTGTTATAGGGTTTTCTGAGCGCACACATCCGATACATGAGCTACACGCTGTTACACGGCATGTGTGTACTAAACTAAGTTCTCTTTCATGTCTTATTGCACTTAAACTGTCAAATACACACAAGTTTATGTTAAAAACACACAGGTTACAAAAACAGCCGGTTATGTTTGTGAAGGTAAACAGCTGGGAAAGAAATTGCATGTTTATATTAGATCGGTGCGGCAGCAGCGTAATATACAGTAAGTAAGTGAATAAATCTACTGTTCTTTTGTCTCCTCTGAGGCTGGGACTCTAAATAGTGTTCTGTGCTCATCTCTGCAGCCAGCGACAGAACGATTAGCATGCTTTGCTCAAACTTTTGCCATGGTGTTAGAACTGGTACACTGTTGTCGCTTGCAAAAACAGAATAATGGCACCGTGGAAACGTGCAGACTAAAGGGTGGCAGTATTATAATAAGATCCCCTTTCTACATCACAGGGAAGCAAAATCTGTCGGGACCATTTTTTTTACAAGCTTGCAAAGAAAGGCTTACCAAAACAATGTTACTGGGTTGTCCTTTTTCACATTTTCTGTGTTGTCAGATACACCGGGGACCCAATTATAGCACTTAAACACGGAAAAAGTCAGATTTTAATGATATGTCTCCTTTGATTGCTCCCTGAGTTTACAAGAAGAAAAAGATTCAGAATTCACTGTTTAAATCTTTATTTTTTTTTAAGTTATATTTATGGGGCTTTTTGGCTTTATTTGACAGGACAGTTGAGAGCAGACAGGAAAGCATTGGGCGAAGAGAAAGGGGGGCGGGTTTGGCAAAGGACCTCAAGACGGAAATCGAACTCGGGTCGCCGGCAGCACAGTTGCGCTATATGTCGGCACATTAACCACCTGGCTATCGGTGCCGACGTTTAAAACATTTTTGACTAAAACCGTACACCGTTTAGTAACTGTTGCATTTCGAAGTAATTTGCATGCATATTTAATACTGAAATGCTGGAAATTATACAAGGACAATATTTCATAACTGCTCCACCACAGCAAGAGCTGATTATAACAAAAAGAAGAAAGAGAAGAAAAACACATGAACATTTGAAATGTGTCATTGTTATGGCAGCAACAGGTATACAATACAATTTAAATATACTATACGTATTATATGCAATTATATGCATAACTATATCGCGTAGAATTTTATACAACTATAGCACGTCTGTTTTCCTATTTTTAAACAGGAGATTTAAATAATCAAATAACAAATAGAATTTTATATAATAAAATATGCTTCGAATTATAAGAATAAATGTTACAAAATAAGTCATTTTTAAAATACGTTTTACACAATAACAAGAATACATTTTTTTAATTAAATACATTTTATTTACAGCAGATAAATTGCCATCTGAATCCATAAGCTATATCACTGAGATGCCCTGTAAATTTATTTTTAAATACATCCACATGAGAAACAGTTACCATCCACATAGGGCTTTAGACTTTAGTGTAATATCTGTGCTACTAATTCCAATCCATAAAAATCAGCAGTTTCTAAGAATCTGTAATACATTTTTTGTTGTTTAGGACCTTTTTACACACTACCGTTCAAAATGTGTGGTTAGTAAAATATTATGTTTTGATTTTTTTAATGCTCACCAAGGCTGCATTTACTTGATCAAAAATACAGTAATAGTATGAAATATCACTACAATTTAAATAACTTTTCTATTTGAATATATTTAAAATTTTAATTTATTCCTGTGATGCAAAGATGAATTTTCATTACTCCAGTCTTTAGTGTCACATGATCTTTCAGAAATCACTGCTGATTTATTGCTCAAGAATCATTACTTATTATTATTATCAATGCTGAAAATAGTTGTGCTGCTTAATATTTTCTGGAAACCATGGCACATTTTATTCAGGATACTTACATAGAAAGTTCAAATAAACCGCATTTATGAAACATCTTTTGTAACATTTTAAATGTCTTTACTGTCACTTACGATCATTTTAATGCATCAGTTTCTTTCAAATAAAAAACCTCCAATACTTTTGGTTGTATACGTAAAAATTTAGCGCACATACACACACACACATAAAAACAAAACAAAACCAAAAAAAATAAGAGTGACAATACAAGTTAAAATTGAAAAAAGGAAGAGGAAATAAGGGGGAAAATAATAAAGATTCAATACAATGACTCACTGATGCAGTGCGTCATAGATAGGACTGTGATTTGTAAAAGCAGAGTTTTCCGGCTGGGGGGAGTGAATAAACTTTTCCAAATGAAGCCAGCAGATGAATAATATACCAGTTCAAAATGCTGACTGGATTTCTGTGATTATCACTGGCCCACTTATAAGCTAACGAGCGGTGATCGTCACAGAGCGTCGTCGTCCAGGTTACCATCAATAATTTACAGCTGCGGGGGAATCGCTGGCAGCTAACAGGCCTGATGTGCTTGTTGTTGTCTCATCTGCTAAATCCCGTTCCAGCGCTCATGTGGCCATCGCCGTCCTGTCCAAATATGGCAGATGGGGAGTCTAATTTCCACCGCAGCACTAATTGACTCATACAAGCTGGGTTTTGCAGCAGATTTGAAGTGGCTTAGCAACAAAGACTTAAGCCTCTCTGTGGCTTCTGGACTGTGTGCGTGCATGTATGTGTGTGTGTCCTTTCAGAGACAGTGTGCTGGCCATATGAAGTGGACTGCCATAAAAACATCCTCCTGTAGAAAGTCATTTGTTTACATAGTAGGTTTATGCCACGTATATACGCCAAAAATAGGTCTTGGTCTGACCTGAACAGCAGTAGAGGGATTAGATAGAGAGGATTTGCAGCAGTCTCTTTTTTATGGTGGATGTGCGTCTCATAGTCTGTAGTACATAATTGCTGCTTTTAGCAATTGCTTTTAGAAATACTATATATATATATATATATATATATATTCGTATTTTACATTGGATGTTTTTCCGCTGAAATAACTGTTTATTCTTAGTTTTTTCTTATCAGATGTGTACATTAGGGTTGTATGTTTCATTTAATGTTGTTAAATTAATGTTTATTGCATTATTTCAGTTTCATGTGTGTTACCATGATGGTGTTTAGTGTTTGTGTGAATGACATTGTGCAGCTTCTATATATGTTAGTATTTAAAAACTGCTTGTGATGGGCTTTGGTTCATCATATGACTTTCTCATCACCACCTGTTTTTGGTGGTTATCAGTGCATTACAAAGGTACTAAACAGATTTCAGTACTTCAATAGGTTGATATGTTAACATTATATCAGTTAATGAAATTACGGTATTTAAATGTACATTTAAGTTAAATCCGTAAAACCGAAAATGTTGCTACCATTTTTTAATGGTAAAATTCTGGCAACCACAGCTGCCGTTTTTTTACCGTAAATTTTGCGGATTTTGTTTTATACAGTGTAGTGACGTAAGTGACTTGAGGTTTCATTCTAAACTCTCTTTCTTTTGTTATAGCACAAAGCCTGACATTTTTTGTTACCGTTTTTTATCTCAGGACAGCAAGCAAGTTGTAGAATCATATAAGTCTGGCTTTGAGCCGCCGGGTGATGTGGAGTTTGAGGACTACAGCGTGTCAATGAAGAGGGCAGTGTCAGAATCAAGCTTCCTGAATGCTCGCGGAGAGAGCAGACGCCGAAGCAGGAGCAAACTGTGGCCTTTACTTAAGAGAAATAAGGTACGGCATCAAATGGATCATAAATACCTGCTGAAGTCACACATACCTACATAGCCTAATAAGTGCTCAAACGTGCACACAAAGCTTACCACAGCATAGATGTATTTTTAATGTCTAGGCAATAGGGGTGTAACGGTACACAGATGTCACGGTTCGGTACGTACCTCGGTTCGGGGGTCACGGTTCGATATGATTTCTACTATGCTAGATTTCTTTTCATTTATTTTAAACAGACAGTAGTACAAATTACAATTTTTTCCACCTACATGTGAAAATACTAAATATTATATCAAATTATAATGTCATATAGGCTATAAAATCTGCAGTACATATATACATACAAGGAATAAATACTTCACATATATTTAATTTAGTTAACTATTAGACAAGGGAAAACGTGCGACACGTAGCCTATATTTGCTGAGTTTCAGTTCAGTTTTGTGACAGAAAGTAAACTCAAATGGCAGAACGTGACATCCTATTTGTTTTTTTTTGTTTAAGTTGATTTTGCTGTTTTTGCGCCGGCGCACACAAACACAAAACATATCAGTTCCAGGCTTCCAGCATTGCTAACTTGACAGCGCAGTAGGTACTTAGAGAGGTAGGATACAAGAGCGCAAAGCTCCATTTCGCAGACAGTTGAGTGCGCAAGCCTTTAAAGTAACGTTATACTCCTTTGTCAGTGAGAGACGCGTTCAGAATCAGCACATGGTCACTGTCTAGTGGGCTTTGTTTTCAAGAGCGCAACTCCTGGCATTCACTGTTCCTCTGTTGGCGATTATCAAACAGCGTTGCATTACTGCGGGCGCCCCCTTCTGGATTGAGGGTGAACTGCTTGTATTCATTGTAAGGCCTCATGCACCAAACCGAGATGCCCGTACCGTGACGGTTCGGTATGAATACATGTATCGTTGCACCCCTACTAGGCAAGTATACACAGATTTTCGATTAATTCTTTTTTACTGTTTTACAAGTTCACAGAGGCCAAGATGGCAGAAAGCGCATATGCTTTCATTATTTTACAAAAGCACAACGTTTTGTTGTTATTGTGAGTCACATAAACGTAGAGCCTTTACAGATTCAAAAGATGTATTGCTCGTAACTGTATGACCAAGAATAAAGTATTTTAGAAGCAAGTGACCACGTCGGCGTTTCCCTGCAGGAAGCGTGCTACTATTCACCTTCCACACTCCACACAAACACTTGATTAGCGCACATTTTTCTACATTAACATTAGAGAGGCCAAGTAAAGTTGCTACTACTTACATATTTCAGATGATAAGCCATACTTGAGGTTGATGAATGATAGGCGAGCGTTTCGATGTCCTGCCAAAATCACATAGACCAGCCGTTAATGATCTGTTCATCATGGAGTGCATGACTTCGCCACAATTTTTTTCTGCGACTACAAAGCTACATTTTGGTCGATTAAGCCTCTTTTGGTTGACTAACGGTTAGTCGACTATTAGGGGGAAGCCCTACAAATAAGCAAATAAAAACAGAAAACTATGCTGCTCATTAATGGTGGATTGAGATGTATGATTTTATGCCCAAAAAAGGTAAATAAAAAATGTGTGCAGTTAACACTTTACTTAAGGCATTTATACTTAATGCAAAGCATTAGCATAAAAGCAGTTTTAATGTATTAATTATCCCATATAACAAGCCTTATAATGTATTGTATGATCTCATGTGTAACTGTAACCACAGTTAAAATACATTATAATTCTCATGTGTTCATTCTTGCACCTTTAGAAAGTAAATGCATTCAAAACACATGACAAACATTCAAATATTATAATGCATTTTACCAATTATTTATGAAAAGATATATTGCTTTACTACCTAAATTGTGAAAACTGTGTGCATTATACATAAAGGCTTCAAGTAGTGTTACCATTCCTGTTATTTATATTCAGGTAGTTTTATTAAATGTTTGCAGTGGTTATTTCATGCAATTAGTTTCATGCAGCTTGTTGTAATGCAAGCTTGTAGTTCCGATAATTAACAAGATTCATAATCTGTTTATCCATTAGGAAAACAGTTGTTTTAATTGTCCCACTGTATTTAAAAATTTAAATATTAAAATGGAAGGAAAACGTTGCATTTTAACAAAAAAAATAAGCACATAAAAGAACAGAAAACTGTTTTGCTTATTAATAGCTCATTGCGATGCATTCATGTGGATTTAATGGGCAAATATAAATCTTGTTATTTATATTCAGTGGTTACAATGGCAGTTTATTGTAACTTGTTTCTTGCAGCTTGTTATAATAGAATATCGCTATTCTGCTGATTATGAAGATTAATAATCTGTTTTATACATTAGTGATTGTTTTGATGGCACCAGTTTTTAAACTTGGAAATATTAAGATTGGATAAGAGAATGTATTTTAACAGACATGACCGTGGACCACAAAAACAGTGTCAGTTAAAATGAGTTTTATACATTAAAAAGAGTTGAATAAACAAGCTTTCCACTGATGTATGTTTTGTTAGGATAGTACATATTTGGCCAAAACACAACTATTTGAAAATCTGGAATCTGAGGGTGTAAAAAGAATCAAAATATTGAGAAAATCACTTTTAAAGTTGTCCAAATGATGTTCTTAGCAATGCATATTACTAATCAAAAATTAAGTTTTGATATATATACGGTAGGTAATTTACAAAATATCTTCACAGAACAAAATCTGCTAATCGGAACATGATTTTTGGCGTAAAAGAAAAAAATGATCATTTGACACATGCAATGTTTTTTTTGGCTATTGCTACAAATATACCCGTGCCACTTACAGTTTTGTGGTCCAGGGTCACAAATAAAGTTTGCAGGGAGTTTGTCATAACATGAGTTTTGAACATTGCCCTTGAAAGGTTCTTTCTCCTCATTTTCTCTTCCTGTCTTCCTCCATTCCATTTCTCAATGTGCTCCATCACACCTTCATCTGTAGCTTATGTCTTTGTTAGCGTCGCCCCCCCCCCCCCCCNTAGCGTCGCCCCGCCAGCCCCCTCCCCCTCCCCCCACCTCTCCGTCCCCGGACGGCCTCCCCAATGGTCCCCAGTCCCCGCAGCAGCCCAAGGAGCCCCTCAGTCAGCGCCTCAATGACTTCATGGGCACCAAACACAAAATGCACTGCCTACGGAGCCTGAAACGTGGGGTAAGTTTACAAGCCGCCACGTCACCACTGTGTCTTTCATATGGATGTGATTGGACTCCAAAGACTAAAGCACCATCAGCTCAGTTTTGTTATAAAGTGATGTGTGGATGTGTAACATGTCTCGTTCTCATGCTTTTTGTCTACACCATCCTAAACATATCTGTCTTAACAACTACATAACTGTGTGTATTAACCGTTTTCCCTAACACATTTTTCTTGTCTTAACATTCACAGCTTTCTCTTAAGCTGGTAAGTGTGACTTGCTATAAAATCCACAAGACTTTGGCTTTAACAATTTTCATAACAAGTAACATAAGTTTATTTTATTTTGAATATTTTTCCAGTTTCAATGTTTGAAGAAAGACAAGTTATAAAAAAATAACTAAATAAAGTTTGCCAATATGTGCTGGGCAGTCAGTGGATGTGTTTTTTAGGGCTGAGACTAGGTTAGATCTTGTTTATTTGATGTTTTTAAATGTAGTATTTGAATCGGTTTGTGTTTGGTTTGTTATTTTTCACTCATAACTTTCTGTCTCTCTGCAGGGAACAGGCCAGGAGGACTACAGTCATCTGCCCCCTGAGCAGAGGAGGAAGAAACTTCAAGCCAAGCTCAATGACATTAACAAGGACATTCAGAAAGAGATGGATCAGAGGTAAATCATCCAGTAGCTCCCATGCTGATAATAGTATCAGCCTTTCTTTCTGCCATATACCCAATCATGATGCACCAAAATGTTTATAACATATACTAGGGCTCAAAAGTTTGGGGTCAGTAATGTTTTTTGCAAGAAAGTAATACCTTTATTCACCAAGGATGCCTTAAATTGATCAAAAGTGACAGTGAAGACATTAATAATGTCCTATTGCAAATACAAGCTGTTCTTTTGAGTTTTCCATTAAACCAATGTGACGGTTTCAACAAAAGTATTAAACAGCACAACTGTTTTCAACATTGATGATAATAAGAAATGTTTCTTGCATCAAATCAGCATATCAGAATGATTTCTGAAGGATCATGTGACACTGAAGACTGGAGTAGTGATGCTAAAAATTCAGCTTTGCATCACAAGAATAAATTACATTTTAAAATATATGAACATAGAAAACTTATTTTAAATTGTAATAATATTTCATAATATTACCATTTTTAAAGGGGTCATCAGATGCTTATTTTCCACTAGTTGATATGATTCTTTAAGGTCTTAATGAAAAGTCTATAATATACTTTGGTTAAAAATTCTCAATGGTAGTGTAAAACAACACCCTTTTTACCTTGCCAAAATCAACTCTGCAAAAATCATCCCATTCTGGTCGAGGCTGCTTTAAATGCAAATGAGCTCTGCTCGCCCCGCCCCTCTCTTCTCTCTGTGGAGTGATGAGCCTGTTTACTTTAGCCGCATTTAGCCACTAAACTTGCTAACTAGCACATTATTAGGAAAGGCGATCGCAAAGATTATTTAAAAAACCCTTATACTCACTTCTGCTGCAAGTGAAGCTGGATCATAAATGATTCGCGCAAACATAGGCGGACTTATGTAGATCGGGAGGCGCATTCCATTCACAAACAAACGTAATCCACTGCATCTTCAGCTGCACAGATGTCGGGAGTAAATGACGACCACTATGTTCATTATTACATCCAGCAACACAACATCTCAATCACTCAATTCTTGTCTAACTTACATCCCTGCTCTGGCATCAAAACACGGAGGTTGGACTGTTACAACTGATCTGAGGTAAGACGTTGATGTCAATCAACTATCGTGGGAGCGTCCTCTGTGGGTGTGACGCAACAACGACAGGCATCTGAGAATGGCTCGATTTGAAAAAGGGGATATTATTTTTACAGATTAATTAAAAACCACTGCAT